>JAHZMV010000905.1:0-15990 GCA_027743765.1 Coecobrya sp. COE2
TACATGATGCGAAAGAGATAAAAATGTAAAGGTTATAGTTTGTATGATAAATTAGCGCATCATCATTTCCACCATTTTCGCTACACCCCACTCCCTATCTCTCTGATCCGTCTGTTTCTTTTTCTCTCTGTGGACTATACCACATTCAATTAGCCGAGCAATAAAACAGACGCGTCACAGATAGAAAGTGAGAGAGAGATGAAGACAACTTTGTTGCTAAGGTTTTCCCTATAACAAGTTTCCTAGTTTACCTTGGGCATCGCCTCAATCTCGCACCGCAATTCCAGCTCACTTCCATACGGAGCTCCAAGCAGTTGTGAGGGGACTTTGATCACTGGAGGAACTAGATACACGCACATAGAAAAATAACAAACCACATTCCAACAACAATAAAAACTATTTCAGCATTGATCCTTTTTCAGCTCTTCTTCTCCTTTTTAGATAGAAAACGATGAAGCAAAGTGAAGGAGCGGCTGCCGTCACCGGCACTACGTCCTCCATAAATAAATGCATGAGGAGCGACACACCATAATAGTTGAATAAGCAAAGGAAAACGGCAGAAAACAAGCTCTCGGGACAAAACGGGACAATTGCTGCGACAAGAAAATCTCAGAGATCAAAGTCTTCTCTGTGGTCTTTTCTGTGCAACGGAGAAGGAGAAGTCAGTAGACAAGTGGAGGAGATTGGAAAGTCAAAAGTAGAAGCTCACTCCACATCTCTTGACTCAAGAGAAACCACAACAAAAAGGGTATATATGTTGCTTCGTTGCAATTTCTGCATTTTTTTCTAAATGGTGGTGGTATGACTATCATCACCACCACCGCCGCCAATAGAAACAGCCAAGTCAAATGTTTTGGAAAAACTCGAGGGAACGCTCTTGAAATACAGAGTAGCAAAAAAAAAGAGAGAGAAAGGGAAAAAGAAGAATAGTAGTTTCATTCAATATTAATAATGGCATTATTGGTTTGTTATTGGAGTTGGGTCGGTCGTGAACAGGAAGCATATTGCAAGCAGAACAGGGCATCATTTTTTCCCTTTGACATTTTTTGCTGCACACAAATAACGAGGAAAGCGGAAAAAAGTAATTACTCGCGATTGGAACAATTTCCTGGAAGGAGAAGAATGAGAGCTTGGATGTACTTAATATTATAGAAAAAGAAAAGAAAAGAGAGAGTGGACATAAATAAGTCATACAGTTGACATCGAGGACGATTCTCTTTGATTTGGTAGGTGGGACGCCGTTGCTGGCGAGGCAAAAGTGAGCTCCTTGCATTTTCCGATCCACTCGCACAAAATGAAGCGTTTCTCCCGTGATATTATCATAACCTGTGTGTATAGGTACAAGACATAATATTAAAGCATATAAAATAAGCAACGCACGAAACAAAGAATAAGAAAAACTTATTCCATCCATTTTATCATCGGAATAATATATACGGTAAAACATCTCGTAATATGAAATGAAAGCGTGTCTGTTTTGTTCCACAGAAAAAACCAAGCCATTTACAAGGTTTGGGTTCCTTGCTTTCACCACTCCAGTCACACACGTATTATATCATCATATCATACATTTATGAGCAATATCGCATTACATCTTTATATCGCGTCCTATACTATTATCCCATTTATTACGCATCCCTTTCACCACCACTACATATTATACTCTATTTCCCTCTTACTTTTTCCTTATTTTTCCTAACCATTCCCCTTCTTGTCCTTCACCTAACATGCAACTTTTTTTATATTTTTGCTTGCTGGATCAGGGTTGCCCATTGACCAGCTATATAGGTTTCAATTTCATATTATCAACATTTAGTAAATAGGTATTACTAAATAAACTAGACAATACGCAACCCTGATACGATTCCCAGTCATGGTATTCCATTTACTCGCACATTACATCATCTTTTCTGTTCAATCAAAAAATCTTTTCTTTTCGTCCTCTTGTTATATGGTTCCTCAGCATACCTCAATAAGTCACTCGTTGAATTTGTCTTATGTGCCCTTTTCACTACATTTGAAGGACCATGGAGTACGAGATCATCATGCATGCTTGCCCNTCATGGTATTCCATTTACTCGCACATTACATCATCTTTTCTGTTCAATCAAAAAATCTTTTCTTTTCGTCCTCTTGTTATATGGTTCCTCAGCATACCTCAATAAGTCACTCGTTGAATTTGTCTTATGTGCCCTTTTCACTACATTTGAAGGAACATGGAGTACGAGATCATCATGCATGCTTGCCCCACCGGATATGCACAAAGAAAACTGCAAAAAACGGCAACCACCATGACATTAACCATCTCCAGCATTCCTCGTGTCTAACCAGACTACTATACCAACCTTTCCTGACTGTTATGGTGCTATTATACACATGTACTATCATGCACCTACATATTTCTTCATTTTCTGACTAACTATCTAACGACCAACCATGATATAGTTTTCTCTATAATGTGGTGAAAGTATTCGTGGATCACATCCCTCTACATATCATCATATCATCTTCATGGTCGTCATCGTCAATAAGTTTCTGGAGAATATCTGTCTGTCCATATCCATTTATTCTTTTTCTTCTCTTCTCACCCACAACCATAGCCAATTCTTTTTTTATTATTTGTTTTCCATCAGAGAGCTCAAGGGGAAAATCGACCACGACTATTCTCATCATCACCATTACAAATCGACTTTTTCCTACAAGTTTTCTCTTTGTTCCTTGCAGCAGCAGCAGCGGTAAGCGATTCTCAGATTTGTCCCTTTTTCTTCTCTTTTCAAAAGTCCAGCAGCTTGGAGGTGAAAAGAATAAAAGTAGTAACAAAAGAAGAAAGGGAGCAGAAAAGAATAATTCTATTCTTTTCTTCTCTAACTTGCTTGGTCATGGCCTGGAGTGATATTATTGGTGAACTGATGTGATCACGACGCTTATCTGGAGAAAGGGAGAGTGATAGAGGACAAGCACATATCTACAATACACATATAATATTATTCTCCGTTGTCACTTCATACCCGCCATAATCAATAATATTGTTATGTGAATAAGAGCAAAAAGGGGAAAAAAGAAGAATAGATAGATAAATAGTATCAAGATGATTGTAATGATGATTCACATGATCATGTCAAGAGAGAACTAAACTCTCTCTTTAAAAACGGACATTTAGCAATAATAAAAGGAGGAGAGCCTATTTCAGCTCATTCTCATTTTACTCTTGTCATTCTCCATCTATTATTCACCGTTATTACCCCTGCCGCTCTCGAGTATTCTCTACTGGAAAATAGTCACTGTAAACCTGCATGGCCTTTTTTTCTTGTAAGAGATGCGCAGGAGAAGAGTTATTTGTTGTTTTGTGTTTGTGTGCGGAGCTAAGAAAAGCTAATAATCGGGTTTTTGTGCTGACTCTCTGTAGCTACAAGAGTTTTAGTGGTGGGAGCAGTTTTCTAGCTTTCATTATTTGATTTGATTGTTGTAACGGTCGACAAAACCAATTAAAGTGACAGTCTTTTCCCTGCGTGTATATGGCGTGGCAGTCTGGTTTTTTGGATCCTCATCTTCATCATCAATAAAATTGTGAGTTGAACTGGTGTAAAATTGGTTTTTCATGAGTTGGGGTTCTTCTAGTTTCTGGTGCTCTGGATGCAGTTCACGTAGGAAGAGAGTTACCCATTTAATTATTACTGCAATTGAACCTTTTATTTCTTTCATGTTATTCTTCCTTCCTTTTTACCAAACTGCTTGTTTGGTAAATTTTCGTGGTGCTGGTGGCCTTGTACTTGTCACAGGACGACAGAAAACTGCTCTGACGGTGTAAATTCTTCTTTTTAAATTCAAACTGAAGCCAAGTGGAAGAGCGTGTATGCGGTAGTCATTCGGTTCTCACAACAAAGGAAAGAACAATTATGTTATGCTGCTGCTACTGTTGACGATGATAACGACTATTACGACCAAAGGAACGACAATGGGGGTAATTATTATTGGCGTGTTATTGAAGGAGGAGAGCAGTAGTAGCAGGGCATTGGCTTCCAAGTTTAAGAAACGATGAGAATACTCTTCTCTTCCACAATATCCAATTACGAAGGCAATAAGTTGAGAAAATTAGCCGATAAATAGGATGATGAGCGCGTGTTGCTACTGAATGAAGGTGGCGGACGCGACCAACATATTTTTAGAAGGACGATAAAAACTAATGAACAATGCAAGAACTAAACCCAAGGAACACCACGTGACCCTTTTAAGAGGTATTAAAAAGAGGAAAAGTGAAAGAGGTGGGAATGAATCGACAGAAAACTCGACTTGTCATTTGCTATCTTGTGTGATCTGTGCAGGAAGATCTGTATAACGCAGAGTATCTCTTTAGAGTCTGCTTTGACTTTTTCTGAATTAAACAGATGCGTTTTCTATACTTTTTTTATGTTTACAGAGTACATATACCTAATACCTAGGTCTGTGGGTTTGTTTACCTTTGAATGCTTCACGTAGCCCCCGTCGGACAAGAATCTTCTGACCGTCTTCACGTTTCCAGATAATCTTTGGGGCTGGCCTTCCGGTTGCTCGGCAGATTAGGGTGACATTGTCTCCTTCTCTGGCTGTCGCATCGGCACTCGTCTCCTCGTCAAGGATTGTAGGGGATACTAAAGGAAATATAAATAAAAATCACATTTACATTCCAAAGTCATTTTCATCTTTACATTTATGACTGTTTCATGCATTTATTTTGTAGATTTTACATCTGCTAACTCATGGATTGATTTTTAACTTAATCATTTTAATCAAGACGGTACCAGTGCTGAGTTCAAAGTGGATCATGATGAGATTTTAATCTCGTCACGGGGTCACATGAGACCGTTCATCAATTTGTCGATGTACTTGTAAATCCATTCCATAATACTTGTTAATGCTGCTGCTGCAACCCTGCATACTTTATATCCTTTTATACGTTTTGTTGTGTAATTGAGCAGTCATAGTACTACAGTACCTAGTCAAAATGTCACAACATAAGTGTTTCAAAATTGGCAATAAACTTAACAATCGTGTTTGAATTTTTGCACCGGAATCGTATAATTTCCCTCAGGTATTAATACTATGAATGTGTTAGTGATTATACTACGGCTGCATTTAAAATGTACGCCACTTTCCCTTTTAAATCGTAGAAAACATTTGTAGACCATTTTAACACGGTATTTTGCACAAAGCACGCACACACGCATTAGACCAGTATAATAAGTAGAGATCCTGTAACGTTATTTAGGTATGTTGTGACATTTTTTTATTTCTCAAGTTGCGTAAACTACAATATGACATGATATGTGAGAAGGTATTTACCTACATCAGTAGGGAAATAGAGAAATAAGGAGTATTTTTGTATAAGATTCTACGGGAGCTTTATAGTGCCCATATCATCCACTACCCCATCACCGGCATCATAATAACCATGCTCATAATAAAAACGAGCTAAAATCTCCCTGTTGTCTTCTGTTCATTCAACGACGGCAGCATCAAAACAAAGGGAGAGGTTGTGTGTGAAGACGGAAAAGTGGAATAAAGAAAGAAGGGAAAAGTTGCTAGTAAGCGGTATTATTATTATTACGAGAGAACGCGTTTAATTTAGCACCTCTTCTCCTGTGCCAGCATCCAGTAGTAGAATGGCATCTTCTCTCTCAGTTTTCTCTTTCTTTACGACTTGTACTTGCAACAACTCAAACAACTGGAACAAGCATACATATATACACGGAACTAGTGATATTATGACTACGATGATGATGGCGGTGGAGTACCGGGACAAGGAGGACGTGACTGTGCACTTTTGCTGCTTCGTTGAACGTGATGTGCCCGAAAGCAGTATGAAATGGAGGAAAAGAGAGCCAAAGCCAAATGCGTCCCCTATCAAGTTCCCGTCCCGTTTCATCCATTTCAACCACCAACACACCAAACCAAACAGAAAAGCAACGGTGGTGGATTTCCCATTTTTCCATCCAAGAGTCTCCTCATTTTTTCTTGAGTTTCATAAAAAAGTAAGTAAGCGGTCCAACCACACACGCAATATATTTCTCTGTCCCTCTCAATGCTTAGCTTCGCAATAAAATTTATGCATTGAAAAATGCATAAAATGACTGGAAAGGAAAATATATTTTTTCGTTATTAACCGAAAAAAAGTAAGTAAAGTAGCGAGTGCGAGCGGAGCGACACATGCAAACATACTTTCATATTTTTTGACTTATGTTCATTGTTCACAACTGAACTCTTTGGAAAGAAAAAAGAGAAAGTTAATTGGAACGGGTGTTTGGGTGAGAGAGTGAGAGATGCTAATCACAATCATCATCCTGCTGCCGTGCTGCTGTGGTTATGAGTTTTTTTAGAGAAGAAGTGGTAAGGTAAATGGTCTTCACACGAGACCAGGTTCAAGCACCCCTTTATACTTAAAAAGGAGCACGTTAAAAAGGAGTAGTTAATGGGGTGAGAAATCGATAACCTTGTCCTCTAAAAATATCTCTCGCTCTTTATGAAAAAAGTAAATTGTGCTAGGATGCTGACATGTTGACTGGGAGAAAAGTGGGAAAGTCTTGTTATTGCAAGCTGTAGGGGGCCTCACTTTACTTGGCTGTATGGTTCAAGCAGACAACTGTATAAAAAATCTATTTACGTGAGTGTATGCGTATGTGTGGGCTTTACAGGCGGAAGAAATGGGGTTGATGTTGATGCAGCCAAGGAAGAATTGCTGCTGCCAGTAAACTCAAACTAGACAGAAAAAAATGCTACTAGGCAAAACAATGACGGCATGTACTGAAGAGAGATGAAAGTAAAAATCCTGTGATCAGTACCTTTTTTATAAGTAGGATGGGTTAGAAAGCACATTATTGCATTTTGCTTGATTACTTAATTCAAAATGCATTTTTAGACATCTATTTCCACTTGTTCATCAGTTTCCTGATTTTCGTTAAAAGAGCGGCATATTACGTAAAGGAGAAAGTTCTATCTTGGAAGTTAGAAACGAGAGAGATGTTTGTTGGCTGCTACTAATTAAGACAGCTTGCAAATCAGCCTGTCACCATCTGACACACGCTTTCAACTCAACTCATCAACCGTTATAGTCATCACTCTATGCAAACTCCTCATGAGGGTGGCGTTGGTGGAGAAGGACGATAAACTTTTTCAGTTTTATTAAAATCCAAAAACTTGTAAACTTTGACATGATGCTGTCGCCAACTTACTCTTTTACTATATAGTCGCACGCAGTTAATCTCGGGATATTATTACCAGTCTTAAATAACCTTAAAGTATTCTCTGGGGTAGTGTGTGCACCAAAAAGATCCTGTCTTGTTGTGGGTGCATAAATGACAGGATGTGTTTTTGTTGTGGTAGTTTTCCATGTATGTGGCAATAAAATCGATGATGTAGGTACCTTTCTGGAAGCAGTGTTGAGAGTAATGAGTATGGAAAGTTGACAAACTTTCAGAGAATCACAGTTGGTGGTAGTCTTTAAACAAGATTGTATGCACTAACAACGGGCTAGTTATTGGTTTAGTTAGAAAATAGATAAAATGCAGTTTTAAACTTTCAGAAGCAAGTTATTAGAAACTAGCAGCAGTTGCGATGATGTAATGCAAAAGGGCATTGCCCGACTGTATCCGGTTGTGTATGCATTTGTCAAAAAATAATGAGGGCAATATGACACAACCACACATATGGCAACAGACCGTCAATATAATATGGACTACTCGGCTGTTTGCTACATTTTTCACCAACCAAGTTATGTACTATGTTTACGCAATGCAAATGCATAACGGCATAACTGTTGTCGCAGTGATGGCTACTGTTAATATTGTAAAAAAGGATGGGTATCATAATCGTCTCATATATGTCCCTGGAGTGGTGTCATTGTCCCATCCCGAAAAAAAACGTACCGTGTGTGTTCCTTACTTTCTCGTCGAACTAGTCTCGTTCTCGTACTGATTTTTTGTAAGGGAACAAGTGCATGCAAAATCAACACGGTGCGGTACTTACTCCCAACCACATTACCGAAATAACATAACTAACCGAGCCCGTTAGCGTTTGTCGTGCCTATGAATTCTCTGGAATATGTCATGAGACAAGCAAACAACTCCATTGAACAGCAGCAGCAGCCTTTCTCTTCTTTCAAAGTACGTGTCTCTTCTCCGACTCTTTTCATTCTCCTCTCTTCTCCCGTGCTGCAGCTTGTTTAATATGATGACATTCTTTTGCTTGCTTAATTAATTACACGATGCTCTTGTGTGCGTGTGTGTTTCAATGGTGGTGGCGGTGGAAGTAGATTTCTTTGCTGCAGCATTTTAGTTACATTTACCGTGTATACTGCCACTTTGGGAGTTTGTATATTTCTTGCTTAGTTTTATTTACACTGACAGAGAGGACCAGGAGAAAGTGAAATTAACCAAGTTAGTTTTGGACTGTTGGAAATGTGGAAAATGAAGTTACTAGTTTGGTTTAGCATGGTGGTTGTATGGCATGGAACAAGTTTCATGGAGAATAGCTATGTTCTCCAATTTATTTGACAAACTCGCAATGTTGAAGAGATGCAGAATTCATGTCAAAATGATCACAAAGAGTATTTACATACGCGCATAAATCCAACAAGTTAGGGAAGGGCAGAAAAATTCAGAATTGTTTGAACTGATATAACACAATCTTGTACAGTAAAACATCTCATCACAAAAAAGAATACAAAAAATCTGAGATATATATATGCAGCTACTTTACATATTTTACAACACATAGCATTCCTAGCATGCCTTTCTCTTGCCCTATATGCGCTTATTTATATCATATACAGTCACTGTATATAACCCATTGAATTTCCATCTTTTGCCACTGACAATCTCCCTCTTTATTACAGGTTACTACTCCATTACCATTCCAAATCGTAGCAGACAGCAGCAGTTATGCAGAATAATGGCGATATATAAGGTGTCTCCAGTGACAAGAACATAAAGAGAGGCAACAAAAACAGCAGCAACCCTCCTTCCTTTTCTCCTTCCTTTATATACACGCCTTGTCTTCAATCCTATTGTTTCACACAGTTCATGTAGCAAACGCAATGCTGCCTTTTGTCGTCAACATCCTCCTTCTCTGTGTTTCTCTAGTGAACCCTCCTTCCCTTTTTCCTTCCTTTATATACACGCCTTGTCTTCAATCCTATTGTTTCACACAGTTCATGTAGCAAACGCAATGCTGCCTTTTGTCGTCAACATCCTCCTTCTCTGTGTTTCTCTAGTGTGAATTATTATTCTTTTCTCTGCAACACACGCTTTCATTCTTGTTGTTTGGAAGCAGCAAACTTGTATGTAGTTCCTTTTGCAGGGGATCTTTCCTGATTTTGGTTTTCCTTGGAAAGCAACAGCGGTAGTGATACAGTATTCATTCATGGCAGTTACGGGAACGGGCCGTTATGCCTCGATTTGAGTGGGTCGTAAATGGCAAGTAACATCATCATCACTATTTCAAGTGTAACTGTGGTGGAGCGAGAAAAAAGGAAAGCGGTAGAATAACTTACAACATCCCGTACATCGTTCTCTCACAGTTTTTTTTCTTTCTCCACTTTCTTCATAATATTCATGCCTGTCTCTTTACTGCTGCTGGCATTGCATGCTGCTGATGGTAAATGGTGGTGGTGAGTAGAGAGAAAAGGAGCAACAACTTGAACCATATTGCTATATAGTTTCGTGAAATGCAATGCATCCGACCATTATTATCCGTTCACAGCCCACAACTACTTACTGCTGTACTTAGGATCCCATGATGATGTGATGGTCATGGCTCGTTTCAGGAAAAGAGTGCAAACACATTTCGTCATAAAATGGGCACTTTCCTCTTTTCTCCAGAACGAAACAGAAACGAAGGGAGAGAAAGAACAATTTTGTACATTTCCTACTAGGAAAAGTGAAGAAAAACGGGGTGGCATATCGGGTTGCTTCCTTTGAATTGTGAATACACTTGAAATTAGGTGTAGTATGTATTGTGTAGTCTTTTTGACAGTTTTGCATGCAATATGCTATTGCGCTCTTGCTACTACCGAGAATTGGGTAGAAATAGCGATAATAATGGTGATGGTGATCGCAATGATAGCCAGCATAACTATAGCTCTTCAAGCTAATGCCCTTTTTCTTCTTTCTTGGCTAATATTGATATTGCACATTGTTGTGCGCTTAGGACAAGTAGTGCGTAGACTCCCAAAAATGTTCTACTTTCAACACATATTATTATTGACAAGAAGCATATACTGTTCCGTGTCGATGACCATGTTATTACCATCGTCATCATCCTGCTAGACTATATGTGCGTTCTCAAAAAAGAGGATCAACAGCATGCTCACATTTCTCCCCTCTTTCTCGTCTGTCCCAGACAAGTGAAAACAGTTTGGGCATGGTAAAAAAAATGGTGTGGATGACATTGTCATATTCAGCTACACAGCCAAAGGAGTATAGGAAACAGCTTTAGTCTTTGTCTTGATCATCACATAAGTCATTACGAGAATGAGAATAGTAAAGATATAGGCAATGTTCAGTTAAAAGGGGGCCAGAAATAAGGGATAAAGAAGACATCATCTTACGGTATCATATTTATAATATTATAAGGTGATGACGATGACATTACGAGAATGAGAATAGTAAAGATATAGGCAATGTTCAGTTAAAAGGGGGCCAGAAATAAGGGATAAAGAAGACATCATCTTACGGTATCATATTTATAATATTATATGGTGATAACGATGATATGCCCTTCTTCTTTTTACTGGAATGTGTGTGAGGAACGCATTGTTTTCATTCATTCGTCGAATGTTAGGCCATTATAAAGTAGTAATGTACATAGATATTATTATCTTTTATAAAAATCACTAGCACATACAATCTGTCTGTCTGTCTACCATCAGCATATTTCATGTAGGTATATATTTTCTTTCAAATGGATATAAAAGTAATTTGGCAAGTTTAGAAAGTCAAATTGATCGTATCTGTGCTGCATTAAATAATATCATATACGACTGATGATAACTCAATTCGCATTCTTATTTGGTATGTGAGTGGTTTGTGCATTTTTATTGTCTAGCATTCCCTTGTGGCCTAGTTTGTGAAATTTTCTGTTTTATGAAAAATTATTTTATTAAAATAAAACGCAACCGCTACTTTTCCACGTTGCTTGCTTTATCGGTTTATTTTTTAGGTCTGTATGATTATGATCACAATGTGATGATGATGGGGGAGGGGGATGTTCATCGCATAAATGTACGTAAGTTTCAGCTTCGTTCTCCATTATTTGATCCCCAGCATATAGCAATCAAGTTAGTGTTGATGATGGAGACCGCAGGTGGTAGTTGAACCCCCTGGTGCCTTCTTCCTGGTTCTTCTCCAAAACAGGGTTTCTCTTCTTCGCATCTCCTTATAATATCTACGCAAGCAGACTAAAATATCGATGATGCAAGACAATGGCAGTGTTTTCTCCTGTTCTTCTCCTAAATGCGATGGTGTGGCGTTAAGAGTGAATCTTGCATTCTGACGGTTAAGCTAAGACCTTCACACAAACCTTCTGTAAAAATGGGCATGAAGGTGGAATGGTTTGCCGAGAGGCAATGTCGACAATGCCAATAATACCATGCGTGAGTACAAGTGTAGAGGGGTGTCGCATCGTATTATTTGCGGTTGCGGTGGCTCATCCAGAATATCGATATCCCACTCAGCATCAGCAGCAAAATACCATTCCGTTTATATCTCTCATGTTGTTGTGATGTGTTGTTACGGTGGTGGTGGTTTTGGTTTCCCTTTTTGTACGACACGGTTGGGATTTTATGGCCCACACCAGCGACCGATTACAATGAATTTTTGTCACATAAACACTACATCTACATTCTCTACACAAAAAAGCTAGGACAACATGAGAGAAGAGTTGTTAGGCACATGGACCATTGGACCATGGGCAACAAGAGGAACAATTCCAGAACAAAGCAGTAGTAGTGGTGGTCGTGTAGATGCTATAAATAAATTCATCTTTTCTTTGCTTATCTACTAGAAAGAAAGGTATGCATAATCGGAAACAAAAACAAAACCCATTTCCCAATTTTTTTTCTTTCTCTCTCCCTTCTTGTGTAAATTGCTGATGTACTGGTTCAGTTCTGAAGATCCATTACAATTTACTGCCACATTTTCCTACGCAGGAAAGCGGAGTTGGGCAAAACCTCTAATGAGAAACTTATCTCTAGACTGAGAGAAGAAGGGAAAAATCTACATGGGAAACTTGTGTTGTTGTCTGTACTCACTTTGTATCTTCCCAGATTGGAAACAACGCAGGAAATAATGGCTTCCCTTCCCGATGCAACCGTGACGTTCTTGATATCCTCCACAAACTCTGGCTCATTGCTCCCTCCACTTTGTTTCTCCAAGAAGTTATCTAGAGAAAAAAATAAAAGCAAGGAACAATTAAGGAGGGCAGACATACAAACATCACAGTCCCAACACTGCGTACAATATCAACTTTTTTTGTTTCGCTCGTCTTGATGCAATAAAAACAATAAACAAGCAAATAAATCCTCTATTGCTGCTGCTGCTGCTGCTGCACTACCAAGAAATTTCACATAATCGAGTATTCTTCTAGTTTCTTTCTCAAAGAAGAAAAATCTTTCATTTCACTAGTCTTTTCTTTTCTTCTTGGTTTTTAGGGTTACGCTAATGTAATTTGTGAATTGTCTTTTTTCTCTTCTACTCTCTCTTTCATTTCTAGTGCCACTCTCGGTGACAAAAGTGTCATGATGATGATGGTGGTGTGATGCCGGCTACACGACATCATCATCAACAACCACCACTGAAAACCCAAATGTGCCAGCATTTTATACTGTGCTTTCCTCTCCATCCACCTCCACCATCATCCACTCACCTCATCTCTCACTCACTCAGCTATACATTGAGTCAGTGTTCTGGCTCATAAACTTCCCCTGTACTTCGGGAGGAAAGCTGGTCTAGTGCTGTTTTGATCTGATCCAGTGCTCATAGTAATGGTAATGTGCAAGCCTTTGCACACTAGCACCACCACGTCACTTTCCATACACATCTCCTTTTCTCTCTCCAGCTCTCTTTCGCTCCGCGTGAACCAGGCTGATTGTGAGTGAGTGTGACAAAAAAGAAGAAAGGAAAAAAGAGTACAAGTTGAAGGTTGATGTGGTGGTGGAAATGGATGCAAAGGACCCATTCTCCCGTGACATAGACAGCTAATGTGTTTCGGGTCTACTTAAATGGTGAATAGGTATGTATATTTTTTGTTACAAATCTTATACATACATATATAGCTAATAAGGAGAAACTTTTAATACTAGAATGAGTACATACAACAGCATTGCTTGCTGCTGCTGCATAATATACATACGTTGAGCATTTACTACAGAAAATATGCAGAGAATCGGTTTTTACCCCTTCCTTTCAATCCAATCTTGTGCTGGTTAGGTTAATCTAGCTACAGCCTTTATTAATGTGCTTTGGAAATAATTTTACCGGATACCTGCAAATATGTGATTGCTTTCTCTTGTGCATGGACAATTAATGCTTAATCTTATAATACAGAAAATCATACTATGATTTTTATCAGTCAAATTAAATTGAAATGAAAAGCTGGAAATTATATTTAAAATTGGAAACACACCAAATACTTAGAATTATAATATATTATGTCAGCTTCTGCAGTAGTATACGTCATGTTATTATCGTCAATGTTATTATCGATTCATTTTCACCAAACGATTCAATGTTTTTAGTGTTTAGTGTTCAATTGACTATTTGATAGAATGATGGTAGTGGTTGGTGAGTGGCAGGTTGAAGTTAAAATACCGATTTGGTAAATTTAAATATGAAAACCGTTTATTTAAATTATCTCATCGTTTTCACGGTTAATAACCCACATTTATATGTAGGTCTAGGTATGTATATAACAAATGAATTTATTCGTCAGAATACTACTAAATTTCATTTAAACGTTTCGTCGAACTGGTTGTTGTTGTTGTTTAAATGAAGAAACAGAAATGCCAGAATTCCAGAAAATTAAAAAAAATAATTTGATGTAAATAGATGACGCATTGTTTACAAAATATTGAAAACATATAAAAATGTAGGTTATCAAGGTAGAAACTTTCTGCCTTCATCTGCTGCCTATTTTTAGCAATTTACTAGTTTTTACTTTCAACTTCACGCAGTTCACTTTCTCTTGTCCCTTCTGTTAAAATATTCTTGCTTATATTTGCCATGCCGCCCACACTTACTCTGCCTTACGTATCAAAATACTTATCATATATACCAAATTCCATGCCTATCTCAAATGAAATGCTCATTAAAATAAAAGCCTTGAAAACATTGATATAACGTTATGAAATATATTCCAAAAACCGTTTGATATATGTATACTGTCTATAATTCACAAATACCAAAATATTTACTATTATTTTATAAAAAGAATGTTTTGTATCGCTTGAGACTTCGAGGCATAGTCAATTCTAAACACTTGGCCTGGTTAGTGTTTAGAGTTGCCTTCGCTTGCGGTTATTTTTCCCACCCCTTTCATAACTGTTCCCATTCTATTCTATTTTCAGTTTCCATCAAAGCATGCAAAAATTGTATACATCAAAAATACCCACGCACCAGCTCAATTCAGTAAAGATTATTACAGTAGGAGCAGTTGCATAAGGTCTCTCTTTTCTCCTTGATCAACCGTTTAAAAAAGCTAAAAGAGAAGACAGAGCACGAAGGCCTTGCATGCTCATTCCTTTCTACATGCCTAGAAGGAAAAAGTTGTAACTTCATTTCTTGTAAAAATTGTTGGTCAAATTTAACTAATAAAGAATGTAAATTGAACTTTTTCCTTTCATTTTCTTCTCTTGCTACTTACTTTCTCCAAGAACTCTAGAAGCCTGTTTCTTTTCATTTAACTGAGAAACGAAGATAACCTGATAGCAAGATTGAACAAAAGGAGGGTATACACCACCACCACCACACAACGCTATACAGTGGCAGAGGCAGGGTATTAGCAAAAAGCTTTTTGTCTTCCTTTTACATCCATCCACTGTATAGCTCATACAACTTTTACTCCATCCTTTTAAAATATGCAGATTTTTCAATGAATTGACTTAAACGGACCCAAGAACTAACTTTCTTTTTCGCATTTTGCATCTGTTATCATTATTGCTCAGCTCCCTTTTGTATACATGTAACTTGTTGGGAGCCATTTCGAAATAAGAAGGAAATAAAAGCAGAAAACAGAAGGGATGAACAAAGATCCAAAATACCAAGAAAAGGGAGTTATTCACTACTCCACAACAAGTAGTTCTTCTCTTTCTGCGTTTGATCATCCACTGTTCATTTTCCTTTTTCTGATGTCGGCTATGTATGTAATGTGTGTGGTGGGGCATTCAATCAGCCGCATCATTCTCAATTCCCATTTTATTTTCTAGACTCTTTTATTTTTTTACTTTTTATGCCACTTTTCCCTTCCAACTACAAATACATACCCATACACATACATACGCATATACAATACACATTTCCGTTCTCCCCTTTTGAATCCCCATCTTGTTCTTGCCTCTATACATTATACACAAAGAAAATAAACTAAAAACTTCATTCATTCCACTTTTTTCTTTCTTTCTATCATTATCATCGTCATGTCAAACGAATGAAGAAGACGAGGACGAAAACAAGAAAAAACTTGAATTTTGTATTCCTTCTTCATGAAAGTCAAACTGAATTTCTTTTTTTAGTTTTCCCTTCTACTACTGTTACAAATATCTACCAAGAAGAAGAAATGTCTATGGAAAAAGTTATTTTGTTTAATATGCCTACTTACTACCACCACAGTCATTCCTGCCACAACATTATTTGTACGTACATATCACAGAAGAATATACATTTGAATTAAAATTTACATTTGAAAACTTTCTCCGATGGAATTGCATGCTGGAGTGAGAAGATCCATTTTGTCTTTTTCTCTCTC
>JAHZMV010000906.1:0-22790 GCA_027743765.1 Coecobrya sp. COE2
AACGGTTTTTGATTAGAATTGTTGTGCTAGCTACACTTGTATTTTTAAGGCAACGAAGCTACTACGATAAACGTGTATGATCAGAGTTTATGGAAATCGATTAAAATTTAATTGGTACATATGTAATTACATATTGGTCACAAACATATCAGAAACTAATGACTTATTTGAATTCAGCGCAGTAAAATAATCCGCGACTGGATATTTATGTCTTTCATACACAGGAAGTGTCATTTCTTTCCAATCGATTGCGTCTTGTCAGCTTTTATCAAACAGGGAAATCTTGCCTCGTGAGCTAATACGCCATTTTATATTCCGTGTTTAATGATTTTTCAAACTTGCGTTGAATATTTGCGTTCATCTTCAAACCATTGTACACATATTCTACGGTAATGTAATCTGTGTTGGATTGTTATAACGTTGATTGACACTTGCGTTAGCAACAGCTACGAGAAAAAGTAATTAACATTTCGTTTCTCCTAAGTTTGACTGCACAAAGAAACTCATACATGGAAATTTCTAAAATATGTTTTGCCATGTGCGTGACATATGCGTCAATATGTTTCCTTGCAATAAATGCAAAACTAATGCAACAATTATCAGGATCAGCTCCCCACATCAAAGCTGAGATGGGGGATGTGACAAAAATAATTTCTCCCCAGTTGCAGGAATACTTCACGGCAAAAACGATACATGTTTCAGGAATGGATTCAATAGTTCAAAATTACTTCAAAGACATCAGTGCAAACTGCCTTGTCCATATAACAAATCACGAAGNTTCAGGAATAGATTCAATAGTTCAAAATTACTTCAAAGACATCAGTGCAAACTGCCTTGTCCATATAACAAATCACGAAGGTGCAAACTTTTATCCCTCGCCTTTTCCGATTTTATTATCTAGACCGACCTTATCAGTTCTCAATGTGGAGATAAAAGGTATAAGAGCGCGCCAATTTCTAGTAACTCCAAAAGATACCTCACTACCCAAATATATAGAATTTGATGACTCCTGTAAGACTTCGAATTATTTAAGTGGTTTAAAGAGAACTCTCCGTTTTCCCAATGACATCTCCATAGGATATTGTACTCGGCTAGACTTTATTCAGTACAGCATGGCATCCAAGCCGTGGTCTTGCGTAATGCAAATAAACTTGCTGATTCCAAACCATTTGGTGACATCTATCAATAAATAATTTTATTATCTAGACCGACCTTATCAGTTCTCAATGTGGAGATAAAAGGTATAAGAGCGCGCCAATTTCTAGTAACTCCAAAAGATACCACACTGCCCAAATATATAGAATTTGATGACTCCTGTAAGACTTCGAATTATTTTAGTGGTTTAAAAAGAACTCTCCGTTTCCCCAAGGATGTCTCGATAGGATATTGTACTCGGCTAGACTTCATTCAGTACAGCATGTCATCCAAGCCGTGGTCTTGCGTAATGCAAATAAACTTGCTGATTCCAAACCATTTGGTGACATCTATCAATAAATATTCGGTAGAATTTGATAGTGAAGATATATTCCTCCCAGATAGTTATCGGTTTCATGAAAACATGTTCGTATTTCGGCCATATATCTGTCGTAATTGTTCCCAAAAAGCGAGTAGAGCGAGCAGAAAAAAGGAGGTACTCTATATCTTTCCCACAGTTCCATGGTGGCATCTTGTAGTTTTTAAAAATGTGCAGCCAACCTTAAGGGATAGAGATATTCGAAGGTTTTTCATAGAATATCGTAGACAAAAATTAGATCCCCCTGGAGATGGCTTGAGTACTTATGCACCAAAAATTTCCAACGATTTGTTTTTCTTTGCTTATGCAAATCCAGATAAAGAGGCGTTGACTGGTGATGTATTTATGTTACAAGAGATACACTTTGTCCATTTTTGTCTTGACTGCAACAATCCATCAGAAACAAATCAAATATTGCAGTTTGTCCCACGAAATACTTTTTCGATTGCTGATTTTAGGAAACTCGGACGATATGAAAATATTATGTTGGAATACAGTGTTCACAATCATGGGTTTAATCTCAAATATTTTGCATGTAATGACCCAAATGTTTGGGGGAAGTGGCAACGACAAAGCAGAGAACACTATCTTATGGCTGGATATGCTGATATCCTGGGACGGGTCTTTGGAAATTATACAATTTCCATCCGAAACATTAACTACTACAAAGAAAGATATAACTGCAAATTGAGGGAACAATTCACCTACGAAACTAGCTACGGTGATCGAATTAAGTTTCAATTTCTGGTCTACTACGGTTTTGAATTTCACCATGTACCCGGCCATGTATTTAAAAATCCGACCACATCCTACAAATTTGTTACTTGTGCGTATTCAAAGCCAAACGTTTTTGCATTTATTGAATTAATTTCAATTTTTGATATCTTTATTTGGATTGGTATCGGTGCAACAATATTTTTCCTTGTACCTAGTGCACTTATTCTAATTGGGGTATCGAAGCGAAAATTTCGCTTGATATCGATGTACTGCATAAAATCGTTCTTGGAACAAGGTGATCCTTTTTCGGCGTCAGTTTTAACAAGAACACATTTACGTCTAGTGATAGGACCGTTTCTTCTTGTGATGATTGTGTTAAGCAACGCATACAAAAATGATAACGTATATAGAATAGCACTCCCTTTTCGCATTATTCCTTACGAATATTTCAAACAATTGGTAGCGGCAAAGTTTGAAATTTACTCAGGGGTTAATCCGGTGAATAATTTGTTCCCTAAAGAGGAAATATGTGGTTATAATGAAACATCCCATGCTATTGAAGTAATAGTTCCTCTTTCGCCATTCGACTGTTCATACCGTAAGAGGTGGGCAGAATATTTCCGCTCTCACGTATCATAGAAAATTTTAGAAAGACGAAGACTTACGGCAAATTGGTTTGTAGAAACAGCAGCCGAAACAGAGACGATGATAAAATTTGAATTTGTATATAACCACTCAAAAATATTGGAAAATACAGGAGGGATGGTTATGCAATTTGTTAGAAAACTTGCCACCTATACCAAAGCCTTGCAAGTGCAATTGCTTCGAAGGCAATTTTCCGAACAACAGAATACATCGCTTCTAGAAAAGTTAGAATTATGTGACCATACCGCATTAATAACTTCAGAATTAGATGCCTTATACTATGGGTCTGTTTTAAGGGGACGTCGTCACACAATAATTTCGGTTGGAAAAGACGATTTTTTGAATGATGGAACTGGAATGAAATTTGATGGATGGTTACCATGGGTGTTCATATGGAGAAATAAAGTTGCCATAGAAACTGGAATTTTTCCATGGTGGGCTAAGTTGGTACGGAAACTTGCAACTGGTCTTAACAATGAGACTGTCGTGGATGGGAACAGCAGCAATTCAGAAACAATTAATTTGGATAAACCTTCAATGAAGGGAAATATGGCAATCCCATTTATTCTTTTGATCTCGTTCGATTCATTTCTTACCTTTTTCTTTGTGCTTGTAGAAATGAAGTTATTTTTCCTGGTACTGCAGCTTCTAAGAAGGGTGGTGCAAGAAGTAAAATTGTTTGTTGCTGTTGCTTATAGAATGATATATAGGACATTACGCCTTAAATATCAGGTTTACTTCAAGAAATTGGGAGAACATGGAAACGCATGTCGTGTAATGTCACGAATGTAAACGTGTGCAAAACTGAATACAGCTTTCATTCCTAGGTAAAATAAAAATGGACCAATGCACAATAAATGTAAAAATTATATTAAGCTATTTAACTTTATAGGGGAGTAGAAAATATCCAAACTACATTCACTTATGCACCTTTAAATTGAAGTCAGTTTGAAACCAAAAACTATTTTATCCAACACAGAGTGCTTGAATGTGAATCGTGAATGTCGTCGCAAAGGTAGGCTTGAGAAAATATTTTTTTTGTTAACATTCTTTGTGAAATGAGATGTCAACATTCTTAACGAATCCAGATATAATTACAAATCTATAAATTAATATAAATATGTGGTATCCGGTTTCATTATAAATTATTAAAATAAATAGGACAGGAATAATGAACAATACCATGAATAATGATAATATAAAGTGATCTAGTTCCACTTCGGCAATTCGTTTTCCATGAAACGCTTTATTATATATGAAGCCGCTTCATTGAAGCGTCATAAACCATTGTATTACGGTGTAATAACTGTGTGAGCTCTACATATATACATAGACGTTAAGAGTTTGTGAAGCCAGCAGCTTAAGAAATTCGCATTTTATGCTTGCATCTAAACAGTACTTGAATGTATATAAGTAAATACCTGTACTTGCATCATTATGACAAATTTAGTTTGTTACATCCAGAAAGTGTGGATGTTATACGGATATATAATCAACAAAAATTCAAAAGAAATGCGGGTTTTGAAATGGAATTATACGAAAGAATTTAAATAAGTTTTAGAAAATTGTAAAGTTATAGTAATTATATAAAGTTAGGTTCAACTTAACATTGTTATTGGTGCCATGACTCGTAGTATATTTCATCAGAACACATTTTATCATTATCCGTAGCAACATCAACGAAGCCGTAAATGGTTCCTATATACACGTTCTCAAATAAATAGAA
The DNA here is from genome assembly GCA_027743765.1 of Coecobrya sp. COE2. Taxonomy (NCBI): domain Eukaryota; kingdom Metazoa; phylum Arthropoda; class Collembola; order Entomobryomorpha; family Entomobryidae; genus Coecobrya; species Coecobrya sp. COE2. The sequence continues at coordinate 4,602 of JAHZMV010000906.1, forward strand.
ATATTTAATGTCATTCAAACGTAAATATAATAAACGATAATATTGGCAGAAAACATATCGTATTTATGTATAGATCTCTTGTACTTCTCAAATATCTTTCAACACGACCATTGTAATTTCCATCTGTCATAAAGGCTGTAATGTTGTAATCAATGAATAGAAATTTAAATATTGACATCTTATAGACTTGACCTCATATGTATATGGATCTTGCCAAATATGTGTAAAAGGCTGGAATTGCTCTGCTAGATAGATAGGTAAGCTGTGGAGCTGTACGACCATCATATATGGTCTAAGTTTATAGAAATCAATTTAAAAAATAAATTGTAAACCGTAATTACTTTTTGGTCACAAGCATATTAGAAACTAATGACTAATTTGAATTCAGTATAGTAGAATAATCTACGAGCCAATATTCGTGTCTTCCTACCTTACACCAAGATGAGTCGCTTCTTTCCAATCGATCGTATCCAGTGAGCCTTCATCCACCAATGAAATATTGCCTTATTAGTTAATACGCCATACCAATGTCCGTGTTTAATGATAAACGATTTTTTCAAACTTACCTGGAACATTCTGAGTTCAACTTTGAGTGATTGTAGGTAGCTCCTTGTAAACGTTCTTGTCATATGTAATAGCATTACTAGGTAACTGCGAGAATAGTTTCAAACGTAAAAATATTATCCCACGAATTAAATGTATTGCTTCACCTAAATCGCTTTAAATTCACTGAAGGAACTATTCTCAAACATGAAACTTTCGAGCATTTTGAATTCGATTTCTGTGACATTAATATCAACGTTTCTCATTTCGGTACATGCGAAACGAGCAAAACCATTTCCAGGATTAGTTACCAACACCAAAGCTGAGATTGGAGATGCAAACAAACAGATTTCTCCCCAGTTACGAAAATATTTTCAGCCAAAAACTGTACACGTTGAAGGTGTAGATTCAATAGTGGAAAATTACTTCAAAGACGTGAGTGGAAACTGCCTTGTACACATAACAAACCACGAAGGTGCAAACTTTTATCCTCCACCGATCCCGATTTTGTTATCAAGACATGCGATATCAGTTCTCAATGACAAACGAGGTAAAACAAAGCGGCAATTCATAGTGACTCCTAAAGATACCACACTGCCTAGAAACATTGAATTTGATGATTCATGTTCGATTTCTAAATACTTTGGTGGTTTAAAACGGCAACCCGCTTCACTCAACTTGGGTTACTGTATTCGCCTAGACTTTATCCAGTACAGCTTGGGATCGAAACCTTGGTCTTGTGTAATGCAAATCAACCTGCTGATTCCAAACCATTTGGTAATATCCATCAATAAATACTTGGTAGAATTAGATGCCGAGGATAGGTTCATACCGGACAATTATAGGTTCCAAGAAAATATTTTCGTTTACAGACTATATATCTGTCGGAATTGCACCATTAAAGAGAGGAGAGCGGCCAAAACAAGGGAATTTCAATATATATTTCCCACAGTTCCCTGGTGGCATCTTGTGATTTTTAAAAACGTGCAGCCTATCTTAAGAGAAACAGAAATTCGACGGTTTTTCAGAGAATACCGACAACAGAAGTTAGGCCCACGTGGAGATAGTTTAACTACTTATGCTCCAAAAATTTCCAACGATTTGTTTTTCTTCGCTTACGCAAATAGAGAAGAAGAGTCAACGACTGGTGAGTTATTTATCCTAAAAGCTATACAATTTGTAAATTTTTGTCTTGACTGCGAAAAACCATCAGACTCATATCAACAATTGCAATTTATAACACGAGACATATTCACGATCGGCGATTTCAGAGAACTCGGACGATATGAAAATATCAAGTTTGAATACAGCGTACATGATAATGGTTTTCACCATAGATATTTAGCATGCAAGTATCCAACGGTTTGGTGGAATTGGCAACCACGAAGCAGAGAAAATTATCTTATGGCAGGATATGCTGATATTCTCGAAAAAGTCTTTGGAAATTATACACTTTCTATCCAAAAAATTCATTTCCGCAAAGAAAAATATAAATGCAACTTGAGGGAACAATTCACATACGAAAGGGGTTATTCCGATCGCATTAAGTATAACTTTCAAGTATACTATGGTTTTGAGTTTCACTATGTACCCGGGCATGTTTTTGAAAATCCCATGACATCCTACAAATTCGTTACTTGTGCTTACTCAAAGCCCAATGCCTTGGCATTTATTGAATTGATTTCAATCTTTGATATATTTATTTGGGTTGGTATTACCACAACAATATTCTTCCTTGTGCCAGGCACCCTAATTCTATTTGGGGTATCCAGAAAGAAATTTCGCTTGATATCCATGTACTGCGTGAAGTCATTCTTGGAACAAGGTGATCCATTTTCCGCGGCAGTTTTAACAAAGATACATTTGCGACTAGTAATAGGACCGTTTCTTCTTGTGATGATTGTGCTAAGTAACGCATACAAAAATGATAACGTTTATAGAATGGCACTTCCTTTTCGCATTATTCCTTTCGAATATTTCACACAGCTGGTAGAGAAAAAGTTTGAAATTTACTCAGGAGTCGAACCGGTGAATCACCTTCTCACCAAAGACGAAATATGTGGATTTGATAAGACGTCTCATGCAATTGAAGTAATAACTCCATTTTCGTTTACCGATTGTTCAAACCCTTCCCGGTGGAGTGAATATTTTCCCTCACATGTATCAATGAAAATTTTGAAAAGACAAAAACTGACAAAGAATTGGATCGTTGAAACCGCAGCCGAAACGGGTACAATGAGAAAATTTGAGTTTGTCTATAACCACTCAAAAATATTGGAAAATACTTTGGTGATAGTTAAACAATTCATTAGGAGATATTTCACTAATACCAAAGCAGTTCAAATATTTCGACAGCAATTTTTACAGGAACAGAATGCATCACTTCTGGAAAAGTTAGAAACATGTGACAGAACCGCACTAATAACTTCAGAATTAGATGCCTTAAACTATGCGTCTGTTTTACGGGGACGTGGTCACAAAATAGTTTCGATTGGAAAAGACGACTTTTTGAATGAAGGAACTGGAATGAAATTTGATGGCTGGTTACCGTGGGTGCTCATCTGGAGAAACAAGGTGGTTACGGAGTCTGGGATTTTTCGGTGGTGGGCTAAATTCGTTAAGCAGCTTCAAACAGGTGTTAACAGAGAGACTTCTGAAGATGATAAAGACACAAATTCAAATACTATGGGTTTGGCGAAGCCTTCAATGTCTGGAAATATGGCAATCCCGTTTATTTTATTGACGGCGTTTGAATCAATTACGATATTATTCTTTATTCTTATAGAAATTAGACTATTTTTCTTGGCATTACAGGTTACACGAATAGCAGTCCAAAAATTTAAACTGTTTATAGTTGTTGCCTGTAGAGTCTTATGCACGGCATTACGACGTAGGTCTAACGTTCTGTTGCAAGTAATTACGATTGCATGGAAACGGATTGTCTGTAACGCCTTAAATGTAAAATTCTGCAAAAGCAGTGAATTATGCATTTCTAAATAACATTTAAATGCATCGATACACATTGTATGTAATAAGTGCAATAATGGGATTGAATTTAGCCACCTGAAGAAAATATTTGAACTAAACTTAGCCACCATTGTATTGAACTCCTGTCATTTGGAACTATTAAATGCCTTGATTTCTTTATAAAATATAGAGTGGTTTAAAACTGTTCATTAATAATATATGTAGTTAGATATTTTAGATCGCTATATGAACAACTTCTAATCAAATATAAGTTTAGGTTTGAAAACAGAATAGTATACCGTGTATATTTCAGAAAAACCCGAAAATGCTTGAAGTTGATGCAGCCGAATTTACTTAATATTGTATGAATTCTTATCATAATTGAAAAACAGGTAACACGATATAGTGATGAAACTAGTTAAACTCTTTGTAAAGGTTTGTTGTTGAACGCTATATAGAACATTGTCTTAAAAATCGGGTTCTATCGATAAAAACACATGAGTAATACTAAAATGATAATAAGATGTGTTAAGATTTTAGGAAACTTGGAAAGAAATTGTTGTATCAAATGGATTACAGGAAGCCGGAAATTATTTTTCAAAGCAGTCAAACCGACTTCAACTTCAATTCACTTGGACAAGTATTCAACGTATACATATAAAGAAATCATTTTTTCAGATATTACTTACCACTTGAATAAATATATTCCCTAGCATGTTATGTCAAGCTATGTATGTATATGAGTGTACTTTATGCATTACCAAATGTAGCTCAAGCATGTAAGTAATCCATGAAGTAATTACATACATATCTGCTCTTTAATTATTTTCTGGAAGCACACGCTAAGGAAATGATAAATAAATTGAAGCCTACTAAATTTTTTTTGATCATATATTCACATACATATAATATTGGAAATATGAAATGGCAATTGAATTATATTCGAGTACGTTTGCTTAACTCAAGCGAGAAAATTTTGCCAGTAATCCATAAGTGGTATATTGTCACAACTGTTAGATTTTCCTGCCCTTGTACTAACAATATTTAGCATCATATTTAACCTAGAAGTAAATTATAACAAACCTAGTAACGTACACTATAAATATGCCACAAAAATATTTGGACTGGTAAAATTTTGAACCAATATCTGAAAAAAGCAGAATATAAATCTATAGTAAATTCGCTATGGAATTACCGAATTCAATTTGTCTTATGGCTTTGGTTATACAATTTATTGGAATACAAAATGTCAATACCCAAACCGCGCATCTTTTTACTGGATCATTAGAAAAACACTATAAAAATATTCATAACCCATTCAAGGAAGAAATATTTCCTCCACTTTTTCGGGACCAGGCAATTCCAAAAGCGACTGACTTAACAGGTCTAGATGAAACAATTAAATATTACTTTAACGTTATTGAAGGAAACTGTTTAGTGCACGTAACAAACTACGAAGGCGTAAATTTCGGTCCACTGTCATTCCCCATTATAATTTCACGGCCTGATATTTCAGTTATTTTTACACGGTCAAAACGACTTTCAGCCTTACAATTAGTAATGACTCCAAAGGATACCTTCCTACCCACAGTTATTGAATACGGTGATGAGTGTTTCATATCACCCTATTTTACTGGACTACAAAAGGTTAGACTTATCGTTCTCCAACTCTCCCTTGGCTACTGTCTCCGATTAGACTATTTTCGGTATAGCCTCGCGTCTAAACCTTGGTCATGTGTTATGCAAATAAGCCTTCTCGCTCCTAAATATTTAGTGGAGAATATACCGAACTCGTTGACGCAATTCCGTAGTCACAACAATTATATTGTAAATAATTACAGATTTCTAGAAAACTTTTTTGTCCTTCGACCGAACTTCAATCAGAGCTCTGGATATAATGTAAGGAATACTGTTAGCCAACAACTAGAATACGTTTTTCCAATGATGCCTTCCTGGCATCTTGTAATTTTAAAGCGAAATCTCTTCAAAGATTTAGAAGCAGCTATCAAGCGTTTTTTCGTGTTCTACTTCATCCGCAGATTACATCCTATTTTGGGAATGGAGAGGACAATTCAAATGAAAGTGTCGAACGATTTGTTTTTCTTGGCGTATGCTAACCAGACAAAACGCAACGATAAAGACACATTAGTCGTACATAAAAATATATACTTAGTGGTTTTTTGCTTGAACTGTAAAAATCCATTTGATTATTCAGAACTAATTTCGTTTCTGAAAATCCCACGCAAAATATATACTGTTGAAAATTTCAAACAAATTGGACGACGTGGACCTATCAAACTGCAGTATGATCTTGAAAGAAACGTATTTCAGGACGAGTATTTAATTTGCAATTACCCAAATATTTGGGATAAGTGGGAACGACGAAGCAGAGAGCAGTATCTAATGTCAGGTTATGTCGATATTCTCACAAGTGTTTTTGGGAATCATACGATTTCTGTAGGCATACTTAATACAAGACGTCAATTTGATTGTAATTTAAAGGATAACTTCATAAAAGAAACAAGTATGCTTATAAGCGTGAATTTCAATTTTGTTTCCTATTATGGCTTTCAGTTCCATTACATTTCAGGTAACGTATTTGAAAATCCCACAAAATCCTTTAGATTCGTTACCTGTGGATATTCAAAGCCTACATCATTGGCATTTAGAGAACTCATTTCCGTTTTTGATGTATCGATTTGGTTAAGTATAATAGCTATGATATTAGTTATTGTACCAATTTGTCATGTTATGTTTGGAGTGGCAAGAAAGCAGTTCTATCTGATATCAATGTATTGTATGAAATCCTTTCTGGAACAGGGTGATCCGTTCACAGAGTCGTTTCTAAGCAAACCGTATTTCCGACTAGTTAATGGACCATATCTTCTAGTTATGGTCGTGTTGAGTAACGCATACAAAAACGATAATGTTTACAGAATGGTTCTTCCGTTTCCAATTGTTCCATATGAATTTTTAACAGAACTTGTGAGGGACAAATTTAGTATTTATACCGGTATGGAGTCCAATGAAGTTGTTTCCATGCAATCTGATATTTGTGGTTACGAGGATATTTCCCATGCAGTTAACATTTACTGGCCACTATTTGATAGAAACTGTTCAGATAGAAAATTGGGGACACATACAGTTCAGTCTCAAGTTATGAGTAAGGTACAAAGTAGAAAATATTTAGCAAGGAATTGGTTAATGGATAATGCTACAGAAGATGCTGCCATGAAAAGGTTTGACTTTCTGTTTACCAACACCAAAATTATCGAAAACGCTACATCGCTCGTAAAACCGTTTGTTGTAAACTATGCGCTGAATCATAATGCTGAAAAGGTTTTATTAAGTCAATTTCAGAAGCATGAGAAGAGTTTGTTTCTGAAGAAATTAGACTTGTGTGAAAAGACAGCATTGATGACCTCAGAAATAGAGAGCATCTATTACGTTAGCGCTTTAAAATCCAGCGGGCACAGGTTGGTTTCGGTTGGAAAGGATGATTTCCTGAACGAAGGAATTGGAATGCAGTTTGAAGGATGGCTGCCATGGGTATTTATTTGGAGGAACAAAGTGGTTCGGGAAACGGGGATCTTTGAGTGGTGGGGCAATTTTGTTAAGCAACTTGAAATAAGAATAGATTCACAAATTAAGGAAAAAAGAAATGAAACTAATATGGAAAATGAAGGTCCAGCTAAACCTACCATGACCGGAAATATGGCAATTCCGTTTATTCTTTTGCTGTCCTTGGAATGCTTTGTAATATGCTACTTTATATTGGTGGAACTGAGGATATTAATTTTGGTTGTGGCAAGAATACATAGGATACTCATGAATTTCAAGAATAATTTAATGCAGTATTTTAGATCATTATATGAACAGCTTATTCTTAAATATCAGTATAAATTTCAAAACAGTTCGAACTGCTTGTTATATTTCAAAAATAAGAAAATGTGTTGAAATAGCAGTTACTTGAATATGTTTTGTATATGCACATTTCAGAAATGAAGTCGAGATTCAGGAAATTAATCATCTAACACATGGTTGGGTGCTGAAAACTGGATATGCATCATTAATTACTTTGGCGTATGATAGTTAACTTTAGATATATTGTACTATCATGGAGATTTTTAATAAACTGATATAATATTGGCCAACGCAAATATATGATGAATATCGTAATTTTGACAACGCGTTTAATTTATTTTTGTGTTTACATCCAGAATTGTAACTGTTATTTTGATATGACTAACCTAGTTAAGAGTTCAATTTGAAAATCAGAGTTAAATCCATTTCTGTATAGGCAGTTTTTATGGAACCAATTTGCTAACAGAGTTGGGTCCAACGGATAATTTTGGTTTCAATCCATCTTCGGGATTAGCAATTTTATCAGAACTTACCTTTCTACGTAAAAACGTAACTCCACAGAAAAACACCATTATTCCTACTAGTGTTCCAAATAAGCCAACCAAGAAAGTTAGAATGCGAGTTCGCGATCCTAAAAGTTCACTGTTATTTTCATACCATGATTCCGTGGTGGTGACGGCATTCTCCTTGATAATGTCATCCGAAGATTCCAATGACGGAAATGGATCCACTGCCGTATAGATTTCTGTGTTAAAATTGGTCTTCCCTGATATAGTGGCCAGGCTTTTGAACCAACTCCGTGGGGCAGCAAAATTATCATGAAATTTCCAACGTTGTCGTTCATCATTTTCGTCACAGGTTTTATTTGGCTTTACGTCACCAATGACGTCGATTGTGGCGCATGTGTTGGTGAAAGGATGATACATTAAGAATTCATTATTGGTGTCATTCAATCCAATAAAATTCCAAGTTAGCCACTTCTTGTCTTCCGTGGAACATTTACTGTATTGAAGATATTCATCGTCCATGTCTATCGAAATACATTTGTCTTCGTTTTCACTTGCATCCCGAGATGCGTAAGGAGTTACAAGAAATAATTCAGATGAGCCGTTGTCCAAAACCATAATCTGGTCCAGAGGAGTTGGGGCATTGACACATTTGTCCATAGTTGGATAGTCAATTGAGGAAAATCTGTCGCCCGAATGGAGGCAGTATTGATGAAAACTAATTTCTCGTTCAATTCCCGCGTTAACCAAACGGAAGCCTTGCTGGAGACACCGGCCGCGAAAACAAAACTGGGAACAAAATACAATATTTTTAGTTTAGCCAAAAGATTTTATAATTTGCTTAAGCAAACCTTGTTGGAGCCACATGGACTGTTTTCGAGTGGATATATTTCTCGAGCGACCGCCATGTCCCTAAAAAGACATTTTGTCCTAACGCACTTGTCCTCTTCCTAAAAATTAGAATGAACTTAATTAAACCAGTATAAAATATTTTCCTGTGAATTTATTATAATAAATAAATATTTACGTTTACTAAAACAACGTCCCTGTTTCCAGTGACCAAGAAACACTGCTCTTCCAGACTAGGTGGATGAGTCATATTAGTAGCATACTTTGCCAAAATGTCCTCATTAGGCTCATCGATTCTGTGAAGACACCTGGCAGTTGGGTTATTTATCTGTTTAGCCATTAGCGCTTCACTGCATTTTGAAAAAAAATACTGATTTTTGCCACATTCGTCCTTGGTCCTCAAGTAACCCTTATCTTTACAGCCGGTGGAAAAGTCCATGTGAGTATCCATTGGAGCTCCCATTCTATGAAATGGTAGTCAATCAAATACTTTGTTTAAAATAAAATATTTGAAACAATATTTGAATTTAAAATGCTTACAGATGCGCCAGCCCTTGTGTCACCGCTGAACAAATATTACCCCAGGGAGACTCAAAGTGAACCAGCAACGTACTAAAACTGTCTGTTGGATTTCCCATGCATACAGTTCCAAGATCATAAGGCCAATATGTAATATATTTTTCCATTTTAGCAGCACCCGTTGCCAATATTGCAATGTCAAACTTTTTGAGTAGAAAGCTGCGACTTGCTACCCATTTTGAAAAATTTATTAGTGCACTCTGAAGATAAATTGAGCCGTTGTTTCCTCTGGCATTTTCAATGAATCTTTGGTGTCGTTGTTTCTGCAAATTCAAAAAAAAACTTGACAGTAATTTTAAATCCATTTTATTAACATAGTAGTATAATCGCTTCCATACCGACACGACAAGTAGATTCGTAACTCGGACAGAGATGTCCAATATACGTAACGATTTAAACCTCATGTTAACGTCCCAAATCTGTGTTGCCCAATAGTCAATAATTCTTTGCTCGTCATGTTGAAAAAGGGCGTAAAACTCTTTGTCGCAGACAATAAGCAGTTCAACTGTAACTTCAGTTGGGGGTTTTTTGGGAACTGGGGCTGGAGTTGTTGTCTGGTTAAAGGGCCCTGAAGTTGTTGTCTGGCTTAGGAACCCTGAAGCTGTTGTCTCCCTAAGGGACCCTGAGGTTGTCTCAATAAGTGGCCCTGAAGTTGTAGAAGGTGGCACTGCTGCAGTTTCCAAAAAGAAAAATGCACATACGCAAACCAACACAATAGGACGATTGAAAGTCATTTTATTTCTATGGAATATTGACAAATTGAATGAATTAAGGATTTGGCTGCAGCCACCTCCTGACTATTGGCAAAACTGACGACAAGGATTACAAATTGTCACAGCGAAATAATATCGTTACGTGTGTTTGTCCGTACCCAACTGCGAAAGGATTCCTATGATTTCTAAAATGCAATTATTTTTTAAACATTAAAGAATATAATAAAAGCATTGTATATTGCCGGATGTACGTGACTCATAATAATTGAATTCAGATCAAACTCAAAAAAATATTATTTGCCAATATGTGTGCATTCAAAGTATCTCACGTCATATGATTTCTTAGGAATTTAGACCTCACAAATAATTTTGTTGACAAGCAGATTAAATTAAGGATAAGGATTGGTCTCATTAATTTATTATCAGCAAGTGTCAATAACTTTAAATTAATCAAGCTTATCCCGTATGATTCAGTGAAGGTTAGCATGCTCATAGCGATTTTTATTAATAATATACTGATCACGTCGTTACAATGTGATTTATGTGAATTAAAGTAGTGCATGATAATAAATCAAAAAATTTATAGCCGTTGACTTAAACATGCAATTTAACTCCAATATAACTTCATCGCAGCTTCTTTTATTAGATATCGCTTTCCATAACATAATAGAAAATTGCATGTTTTTGTCAATATATAAATTTCAAACAATATTGTATCTTATGATGGAAAAATATTTTGATCTAAAAATCATGCTTAGACTTCATGGCAATAACCGGAATACTGTAGTGAGTGATGCACGTCAAGTCAACAAATTATAAATGCAGTCAAATTGTAACCATTTTTGATTTGATCTGACGTATTGGCTGTGTCATGTTCTTTGTCTACACGAGTCAATTTTCCATTCCCATTGACCCTATTGATTATTTGACGGAGTTGCATAGTAGTTTAAATAAATATTAACCTTGAGATTTTGAGACATACGAAAACAGTCTAGTTTTTATCCTTTGTGTGCAATATTTATTATTTTCCTAGTGATTACTTATTTAAATCAGCAATCCTACAACAAACAAGATGCATTCGGAAAACCAACGAGAGAGGTGAGTATAGTATTTATGAATTCGTCGTTTAAATTATTATCACTACAACATTTCTAAAACCTTCACCACTCTAAACGTATTTACACCAATATACCTTAATATAGATAATAGAGTAGTCCTATTAATTTTTCTAAACGCCTTTGCAAATGAATGGCACCACCCAAAAATTTTGTGAAAATCCCTGTTTTTTGTAAATAAAATTGTACATCATTCTCATCAAAGTAATTATAGCATCCTTTAATGATAGTACGAGCATCATTTTCGCTTTAAGGAAACAATGCGTTAAATATTTTAACAAAATTAAAATTTTCGGCTTTGCAAATGATTGGCACCACCTTAATCAATCCGGTGTTAACATTAAATAAATAATTGTTTTACACTTGTAAGTTATTAATTATATGTCTTTGACATCAGTTATCATTCCGGTACGTATAATTAGTTATTAGTTCACGATTTCCGGTAGCGGATGTGAAAGTATTGGAGAAAATCAGTAATTTCATTGGGTAAGAAATTATGGGGTCTGAAAAGCGACATTTTATCGAGGAAATTGGCAAGATTGATGCGTTTTCAGAAGTGGGGATAGGACGTGGTGAAATTGCTAGCAGGATTGGTCGGTCACACAAGGATGTGGGCAATTACATGCCAGATAAAGAAAATTATTGGGAATAATTTGGAGTAGGACGGCGGTAGAAACTGTTTGCGCGGGTCAGTCCACTCATCGTAAATGCAGCTAATAACAAAGAGACTTCCCTATCAAAAATCAAAGAGAATTTTCTTCAAGATGTCCACATCTGAACTATTTCACTGACTCACCCCATATTTGCCATCAACGTTCGACGAAAGCACCATTTCACAAGCCAATCAACATTCTGAAATGAAAAGAATGGAGCCAGAAAAGGTTACAGTACGGTGACAAATAGCAAAACTTAATATTTTTGGACGAAAAAAATCAATTTAGACGGTCCTGATGGCTATGCATACAATTTGCATGACCTAAGGAAGAATAGGTTGCTGCAAACCAAAAGAGCAGTTGGTCTCTGGGGTGTCATGGCCCGGGCAGCGTTTGGATTCCATGGGCGAACAATAATTCGCTTTGTGGAAGGCACTACGAATGTTGACAAGTATCAACGGTTGTTGCATCTGGAGTTGATACCTTACGGAATCATGATTAGTGGACTGGGTGGGTTGTTGCAGCATGGCCACACACAGCATTTTCACCTGTGGAATTTCTCCGGAAAAAAAACCTGATGTGCTAGACTGGCCCACGTAGTCTCTTGAACTCGACCCAACCGAAAATCTATTTTGAATCCTATCCGGGAGTGTTTATCAAGGGAGTGCGAGACATTTTCGCTCCCTACAAGGGTTGAAAACCCCTTTAAAGAATAATGGGGTACAACACTTCTAATAACACCAAAGACCTAATAAATCCAATAGCTGGACACGTTGCTCAAGTTTTTACATAAAACGGGTGCTTCTTCGCCCATCACCTCTTAAAAAATTGAAAGTTTTTCGTACTGGTGCCATTCATTTGCAAACATGAATTTCGTAATTTTTTAAATTATTCCGCAGGTATCATTAAAATTTCAAAACCGTTTTTGCAAACATTATTTACTATCACATTCCTAAATAAATACGTATGAGAAGGTAGTTAAACCAATCGCCATTTCATGAAATCCTTAAAATCTTAGGTGGTGCCAATCATTTGCAAAGGCGTTTATATCCCTTATAGGAAATTCGTAATGGTCGACAGCTTTCCAAGAAGCATTTCATTGTTTTTCCATGAATTCCATTGAACCATTTGAATCTGCCGCAACTGACAAGGGTGCGAACAGAGTATATGTTAAATTTGGCAGACGTTTTAAATATTCCGATTACAGTTAACCATGCAACTAATAATGTGTCTGCTATTTAAAGTATTTGAATGTCAGTCAGTGAATTTCGATGCGCAATGAAGATACAATTACAACAAATTATTAAACCGCAAAGATTAGCCTCTACTGGTAATAAAATGGAGAGTAGGTTTGCATAAAAATTCCAAAAAAATATCTCGTACTGCCTGTAAAATAGAAACAAATTGCGTTCAGATCTAAGAAAGTCATGAGTGTAATAGTTTTCGTTTCTCAAACCAGGCCTAAATTCATTCCTAATTAGTAGAATCAACACTGACATAACAATGAATAAGTAAACAAGCATAATGCTACATAATAACGTTACGCTTAAAATATAATATGATACGACAATCCAGATTATTGGTCGGAGAAATGAGTTATTTGCAACTAGCCTTGTACAGTTAAATGGAAATTCTGGGAAAAACCAGTATGCAAGCGATCCAAATAACCCAGTAGAAACCAAAGAAATGGGAACCATGATGACTGACACGTTTGACAGTTTTGTGAGGAGACAGCGTTTTAATTTCTCCGCACGGCAAAAATTCTCTAAATAAGTAAGTCGTATGATTAAATAGTTGAATGATTTTCTATATTTAGTTAAGTTGCTCTCCTAACCTGTAACATATTTGATGTATTTGTCGATGCAGTTATGTGATAATACGAACCATTTCGTGTCACGCATCATAGTGTCAACAAGCAATAAGATGTGAAAAGCATCCTATCATAATCAGAGACATGTTTACGTGACCCTGATTACACACGTTTTTCATGGAACATGAAATGAAATACTCCGCAATTAGTCCAAGATGACAAACCGAAAATAGAATATTTGTCCAGGGAAACAAACGGAACATTTTGCTTGCAGTTAGTTGATACCCCTGGCTTTCAGCATTCCAATCGAAGGGAATTACTTTGAGGAAACAGCTTGTCCTCACAAGACTTGGTAGAAGATATAACTATTTTTGGGATATCATGGCCCTTTGGATTTACACGTACTTAGGATAATATTTTTGGAACTGTGGTAAAGTATTTATTTGTAATGATTTCGCAGGAGCAAAACGAATATTAGAAATTATTTTTATTGTATTTATAGTCTATTCTGCTATGGTTCCAAGCTTATTATATTAAACGGTAAACGGTATACACTGGAACAGTTGAGCGAGAACTCTCAAACAAAACGCCAGAGTTATCTTTTAACCTTATAGCTATACTTATACTGAATAAATAGGTTTCAATTAGAGGAAACGCGGCGCCACCAAAAACAATTTAAGAATGTTTATCTTAATTACGATTTAAATTAAGAATTTTTAGCAATTTAGTTTAATATAAGCCAGCTCAGCAGGTTTTAATTTACATAGAAATGATTTCCAATTGCAAGCAGGAAACTGTTTTTAAATAATAATTTTAATGCAACTGTTAACCCTCAAAGCATACTTTTGTACTTTATAAATAACTAGTTTATACATGTTTCGGTATCTGAAGGTAGAATATAAACTAAATTCAAGTAAGTCACATAATTATAGTTCTTAATTTTTTTTATTTTAAGAGTCATAACCAAATAGAAACTATTAAAAGGTTGCACATTACTGTTAGGCAAACAATAATTATACGTGGTTCAATATGTACAAGTAAATTGATTCAAAACTACATTCTAGTTTACTCAGAAACGCAATCCTTTTTATAAAATTATTATAGTGTAATTTTTATTCATGTTAGTGCTGATTTTACTTGAAGATATACAGAAACTTCGTATATACAACGATGTTTTCTCTTCTCCTGTCAGTGTGAAAAAAGGGAACAGGAAGAAATGATTTTTTTTTACTTTAGACGTAATATCCGTTCTCCCACGGTAGGATTTTCTTCCATTAATTGTTTATACAAAGGAGATTGTAGAAGTTGCTGACGTTTCCTAAACAAAGAGGTATGTAGAATAGAATATTCAAAATCCTTACTCAACAAATATTATATAAATTACATTTTGAAAATTGAACTTACAATTTTAACGATTTTACTGCAACAGATTGCAAATCTCTGTGTCGATCAACATTTACCACAAACAGGTATAACATTAGAGATGCATCAACGTCCAACCATGAAATCGGTTGCTCCAACAGAATACACTTTACACCATATTCCAACGGCTTTATCATATATTTTTCAGCAGCTTTTAATAACTCAACTGCAACAGAACATTTTCCCTCTGCCATAGCCAAATTGCGACAATAAATATACTCCAAAAGCGCTTTCACCGCTTCCTCACTAATGTCATTCATCTCAATTTTCATGGTTTCCGACTCTGCAAAATTGGATTCCATCATCGCTTTGATAACGTCGCTGTTGGCTATAATAAGAATTTATGTAAATATATTCACTTGATGCAATATGATAAATAAAGCTATCAATCAGTGGAATTAAATTAAATACCTGCCAGAAAGAGTCTATGACATTTTACTATTGTTCCGTTTGACGCTACAATTTCCATGTCAGCCTGAAATTGTTCCTCTAAAAGTCTCCGATTCATCCTTACCGAATCCTCGGGAAGCAGCATGCGTTGAGCATTACTGTTGGATACACCGATAATGATGTCAAATTTCACGGTGAAGGTAAACTTCTTCATTTTATCAATAATAGATGCCTGATTAGCATTCCCTCGTGTTGGCCATTTAGATGACCATGCAATGGGCATAGTAATCCCCCCTCGAAATGCTTTATCTTCAGATAGGTGTTTTCGTAATTCCACTGTAAATTATTTACAGGTGTCATTTACGTAAACCATATTAATAATATATTTTGTGTAAAGCGTCAATATGGAGATACTAACCTGTTGAAGCAGGCCGACTTGAAGTCGAAATGATTGAACTTTGACGTCGTTTAGATATTCCATTTGTGAGGTTTGTCAGCGACTTATTAGGGCATACTTGAAAGTTACTGAGTTGCGCATTAATGTCAAACTCGGTTCCTAGAATTAATGACAGGTCACCTAGGATATTTCCTTCTATGTTCACTGTCAGATCTGTATCCTTAAACATTCCTCTATGAAAGCTCACTTGTAATTCTTGCTGCAAGTATAAAAAGTAAATATGAATTTATACAAGTCCCATCTATTACAACATATTTATTTTTAAAATCTCACCTTTCCCGGGGTTTCTAAATGACTTTTAAGTTTATTATGAAGAACGGAATAAATCTTGTCATTGCAGGGTTGAATGTCGTGCGGTGACAAATCAATGCTGGTTTTTGCTTCCCACGGAGTAAATAAGAAATCCTTTCCTTTCACTTGAAGTACCAGTCTCTTACCCTTCACCAAATAAACCCTCATTGCGACGATTTAAAAAAAATGAAACTTCGGGAGTTGACAAAAACTGTAACCTTATTCTCTTAAAACATCAATTACAATTAAATACAATTAAATTAATTTTATAATATGGCATCAGGAACAAAAATATTTTTTCAGGTTTTGACAGAGAAGCAATGCTGGTGATGGGAAAATTGTTTAGATTCAGGCTCACAGCATTCTTTTCTTATTTCCCTTTACTTATATACTCGTGAGTTTCTCTTACAGATGTTTCATTCATATTCTTGAAATGTTACAGGGGACACTGCACTGTGCTGGTGCAAAATACAATAGAATTGTGTCATTACCGGTCTTGCTATGTATTTCGTACATTCAACATTCAAGTCCACTAAAAAGGTGCCGACCACTTCTATGGAATGAGTTAGAAAATACGTGCATACTCAACTACGTAAAAAATGTATCGTTTGCTACGGCATTAGCAAATAAGTACTTTTTCTTGTGTACATGACAGCGCCTTCTTTTTAAGATTGCTCATTGTTTAAAATTGTGAATACTCAGTACTCCTTTATTGACTGATCTAGGCAAAAAATAGAATGTACTGGAATGATTTCTAAAATTGTTTCACCTATATTCCTTACATGCATACATATTTCAGGATTATTCTGTTCCTTTACCGCGGTCACGCAAGGATTTTATTTTATTCTGTAGCTATTAATTGTTCTATATCTCTTATATGAAATACGTAATTGTTTACAGCTTTTGATAAATCTCCTGATTATTCTACCTTGTAAATTATTTGACCATTTATATCTCCTACAACTACGTAACATACCCATTGAATATATATTAAATTTTGCAGCAGTTTCAAACATTCCTATAACAACTACCCAAGTGAGTATCACCATGTTTGCCATATGAACAACTTGGAATGTATTTCTATACGAAATTAGACCACAATTGCAACAAATTATTATACCACAAATGTTAGTCTTGGGTGGTAACGAAATCGGAGAATATGTTTGCATAAAAATTCCCAAGAATATCCCGTACTGCCTGTAAAATAAAGGAAAGCTGCGTTCGGCTGTCAGGCTGTCATGCATGTAACATTTGCTGCTTTTCAAACCCGGTCTAAATTCATTCCTGATCAATAGAATCAACATTGACATAACAATGGTTTGGTAAATACCATAATGCTACATAGTAATGTAAAGCTTATAATATAATATGACGCAACAATACAAATAATTGGTCGAATAAACGAGTAATTTGGAAATAAGTTTGTACTAATATTGTTCAATTTATGCCAGCGGAACTCTTTGGTAAAGTATGTTGATTTGACAAAAGCAGGAATACTAATGCCAATTGTATCGTATGTAATGTTTATAAAATATCCAGCATTTCCAAAATCTACAATACTGGGTTTAATTTTTAACGCATGTTGGAGTAGTATATTGTAGACTAGTAAATAGATTATGTTATACTACGAAGTTAGGCGCAACAGAAACAATTTAAGAAGATTTATCTTAATGTGGATTTAAATTAATAAGATTACTTATTAAATTATCTCAGGAAGGACTAAGCATGTAAGTTAGCTTTAGCTAGTTTCGTATTATACAAAAAAAATCCTACTTCAAATATATTGGTTTTCATGCTATGCATTTTAATAGAATCATTAACATTTAAAATGTCAATTTATGGATGAGTTTGAACTTCCTAATTTTCTAGTTAATACTTCAGTGCTGACTGACATTAAGAAGACCTTGTTTTTTTCCCTACACCACACTTCATATAGTACGCCTTGAGAAGCAGGTCTGTGATTGCTTATTGTATGCCTTACCACCAAAAAAATACTACGCGTTGCACTAACTGGCAAATCTGTTTGCATG
>JAHZMV010000907.1:0-22432 GCA_027743765.1 Coecobrya sp. COE2
TGGCGCTTACATGATGACGGTAACGTGATCGGTTACGAGGAAGTCTTGGTCGCATTACATCACTAAAAGGAAATACGTACTAAACCAAACTCTTTTTCGCCAAGAGCAATTGATGAAGTGAAAGCATCATTGCCTAGCTGCTTGCTTACACAGTTGGAAAAAACGAGTCTCCATTCCAAAAAAATGGATGATTATATTAGTCTGAAAATATACACGTTTTGTGTAGTATAGCTATAGCATAGGAAATACTAGCAATATCTGTGAAAAGAAGCATGTTTCAAGGATAATCTTGTCGCCTCCTCTTCTTACTCTCTTCCGTTTTTGATGTAAAAAACATATTCAATCCTTTATTGCATTACTTTCATCGCTTCATCATCATCATTCCATCGTTTTACGACTTTTGCTTATGACTACGACGATGAGCCTTTTGCTTTCTTTTATAATGCGTACATATCTTTTGATACACACATTCTCTCCGTTGAGGGAATGAAAAGGTAAAAAAAAATCATGCTACATACCTAATCCCGTGTCTAGTCTTCAAATAAAAATTCTAAGCACCTATATATAATAATAATAAAATATTTTACTGTGTCATATATAAGTACACATACAAAAGCATTCAATAAATCCAGGAGTTGTTCTCTCTCTTTCTCGTAACTACAAGCTATGTGTTATTGACTGAAAAGAGAAAAAATGCATTTTGTTGCTACTGCTTCCATTGTCGTTACTAGCCACTTTCCTCTCGTACGAAAGAAATGTCCTCCATGTGCCATTCAGTAGACTGCATAAGCCCGCGGGAATCACAATTTTTATTTTTATTGCATTACAAGAAACCAGTTTACTAAGTAAACTTTACTTACCAGCAGCAGCATCGCGATCGAGACTCTTTACTTGTTTCGTTTCTCTTCACTGATATTCTACAATAACGTATTGTGTGCATAATATGTGTATATAAAAAAGTATTGATGCCCGCTTCCATCAACAAATCCATTATGCCTCTTCCATCATCATCATCATCGTAACCCGTTTTAGCAGGCAGGAAAAGTCAACTATGTACTCAAAACGGATTTTAAAAGAGCCATCCGTGGTATGTGGAATGACCTGAATAAATGGAAGAATGAGCATCAGGTTATAATCCATGTGTATACATACACGCGTACTCTTTTCCCTTTTACGGAAAAGCGAGTACGAGCAGAGTGATGCGGGCGAGTTGATGTACGTGGTCTACGAGCTATTTCCCATGGTTCAATTTTCTTGTTGGCTTCTCTCGCATAATTTCCTCCAAGTACAAAAGCGAGCTTGGTGAAAGTTCATTTCGACATACTTGCTTTTTAATCCAAGGTTGTGTTGTCAATATCAATGTTCGCAACAATTTTAGGTACACCAGAAAAAAATATACCACAAAATAAGCTTGTACATTGCAATATTGCAAATCTGCTTTGATATATATTTAATTGCCTTCCTTTTAAACATTGGCTTTTAAGACAAGATAAAGGGCGTGCTACTGAATTATTACTTACTTTCAATGTAATAAATATTATACCCGTCCACATGGCAGAGAAAGCACATGCTATTATACTAACATTAGAATGGACAACACGGAGCAACATCTTATTTACAAGTGGTTGGAAATGAAAGCAATGTGCACGTACTCTGAAGTGCATAAATATAACCAGAAGCTCGTCAGTAAAAGTAAAAGTGAAGGTGTATCTCTTAAGTAGCGTGCAAAATGGGACTTTCAAGTAAATAGAAGCTCTTACCCTGCAAACGTCCCATCAGAAAATCAATACGAACAGCTCTTATTACTTGTTTCACTGTAATGTAGACTAGCCATGCGAGTCAAAGCGAGTGGGAAATGAAATAGAAAGAAAACTAGATATTTTGGTGAACGAACTTGTTTTTGAATTACTAAACGAAATGCAGTCGTTGGACTAGTAAAGGAATACAATTTTGACAGCCTTACATACTTAATGAGTGGTGATTTTTATAGGCAGTTTGCAAAATTTTATGAGGGATTGAATTTTCAAAGGCTACTGCTTAAGGGCTACGGGCTATGGAACAAAATTATCTAAAAATAGTAAGCTTTTCAACTTTCTGCGTTCTGCAGTTCACATTCAATGAAATATTTCTCCATTTAAAGTTGAGCTTTGAAGTACAAGAGCCATATTGAAAATTCGTACAGAGTAGATATTATACAAGTGGCCATTAAAATGCATTCATTTTCACTATCTAATAGTTAGTTGTAAAGGATAGGTAAAAACGTAAACTAGTTCTCTGAAATTCTATGAAAAGTTCTTGTGTGCTTAGAGTTGCTCCTGGAAAACTAAAGATTGAGAAAACAATATCTAAAATAATAAAAAGTATATATCCTGGAAAATTATGCCAGACCACCACATGCTATTTATATAACCAAACCACTTGAGAGCCTATGCATTCTGTTCAGTCTGGCTTGAATTTTCTCTCACTTTCCCCAAGCAACGTTGTCCGTCCAAATATCTCCTCCACCCTGCACTCCGTTTTATTAAAATATTACATGACTATTGCTGCTCTACATAAGGAGCTGAGTGGATATTTGAGGTGCTGTCGAGTTTTCGAAAGAGGAGGTGGGTTTTACTAAACAGCAGGCATGTGGAGGAGGATGACACAAGTGGTGCATATACCAAGCAGGCTGTGGTACACCCGGGAAAGGTTATATAAAGCTGGTTTTTATAAATACTTAAAAAATGCTAATTTTCAGCACGTCCCTACTTATATGGGATAGGTACATCCAGCAAAGATGAACCTATAAACGTATCAGAAAGGTTAGGTGACCTGGTATAAATTATAAGTATGTGTTGTAACGTAAGCCGTAATGATGAATTTTTCATTTTTTACCTATTTAAATTTACAATGAGCTTACTTGCTTCTTTCTCTCTTAACAGGCTTTTACTGCAAATGTCAGAAAAATTCTTATGTATTGCAGTGCAAAGCAGATTAGACTTTCTCCATTTGTTAGCGTTTACATAATATAAGAATAAGAAGAACTTTGAATTTGAACTTTTGGTTATTACACAGAGAAAAATACTTCTCAGAACCGTAACATTTCAGAATCAATATGAAGTTAAGTCGAAAATGCTTTGCATAAACGATAAATGGCAATCATGTAGCCAAAAATAATTTCCTTGTGCTTTAGTGTTTAGGTTTTTTTTTCAAATGAGCAAACCTGTTATTTTTCAGTTTGACATTTGGAATTACAACAATAAAATATTCGGCTAGTCAGTGTTTATGCTTTTAACGTTGGTAATTCCTCATGTGTAAGATTTGTTTTAAGAATGTGAATGTGTGGTCGTGGGATTGCAATTGCGCAATGTTGTTTAAGAATTCAATTGCATTCATAACTTCAGTAAGAAACCATTAAAGGTACAATGGCATTGGAAAATAAATATTAGAGACCCAAGTTTTGTACTTGCTGTTAAATGAATGTCCATTGTATTTCATGTAAAGGTATCTTAAAAGGTCGTTCCAAAACACGTAAATTAGTTTCTACCAGTTTAGTCAGTTTTCATAGTAAAAATTGTTGTATATTATATAAACTGATACATGCATCCTGCTAATAAATACACTTAATTGGATGGCACTTTTTACTGTCACGGAACAGTTCCTTCGTGTGTCAAGCAAAGTGTCGTAATTGCACTGCTTTGTCATCATCACCATCTATCATTAAAATAAACGCGTCAGTTCTTAAACTGTTGCCAAATCACACTATATAAGCCGATCCGAGCAAAAAACGCCTCAACAAGCTCCACTCCAATAAAATATTTCGGTTTTATTCAAGTGTGTGCGATTGCCAGATAGTTGACATCATTAAAATATACGCGTCAGTTCTTAAACTGTTGCCAAATCACACTATATAAGCCGATCCGAGCAAAAAACGCCTCAACAAGCTCCACTCCAATAAAATATTTCGGTTTTATTCAAGTGTGCGCGATTGCCAGATAGTTGGGCGCTGTCAAGTGGAAATGAAATTAGAAGTGTAATACTCTAAAGGTAGGTATATAACTTGGTTTGCTCCCTCCATGGCAAAACCAATTTCTCCCGTATCTGCTTTCCTAACTTACTCTGTTACCTGGTTTTCAGTGTGGTTATTGCCAAGTTAGGCATATTTCTTGTGGCAACGCAGAAAGAGAAGCACAGGAGGATCCAAGTTACACTCTCTTGCAAGCGGAATAAAAAAATGTGAAGAAGAAACTCAAATCCTGGTAACACCACTTGTCTTGTACTAAATTTGTGTGTGGCTCAGATGTCACAGAAGCACAGGAGGATCCAAGTTACACTCTCTTGCAAGCGGAATAAAAATGTGAAGAAGAAACTCAAATCCTGGTAACACCACTTGTCTTGTACTAAATTTGTGTGTGGCTCAGATGTCACAAAAAAATGCACACTTGTACAGAAAAAAAGGAAAGCAAGTAGTATATTTTTTATATTTTCCTTAACTAGACAGCTCGTTTTTCTTTTTATGCATTTTTTTCACTCCTTCCAACAACAAGACGTATGGACAATAACGCTTTCACCACACCATGCAGACATGGATTCTTGCATAATGTTACACCAAAAAAAAACATACCTGAGGCATTGCCAGTGATAATGTTGGTTGAAGATATATGGAGATAGCATCAGGCATGTAAAAGGTGTAAAAACAAATTCTGTGTGAATTCCTGCTGCTGCGGTAGCATTATATCACATCGTGAAAGTGGAACCCTTCAAGCACACAAGTGTATAATCATCTTCACCACAACATATAGAAGTAGTAGTACATATAACTCTCCGTCATCTGGATAGATTCAAGAGTGTGCACCAGCTCTAGCACCAACCACTGCTGGCCACCCAAATTTTTCTTCCACCTGAGCTGAGTAGAGTTTGGGTTCAAATATGCACAGATAAACTATGTTATACGGTTATTTTATGCAACCAGCAGCTGTGCTGCAAAAACAGGTTTCACACGTGCATACCTATCCACTTTCCATGTCGTTGTCATATTACCTTCCATTCGACCCATGCAGTCATTTTCTCCCAGACATAAATATATTGGCACATGATACTACAGACAACAATGTATATACCTACATACATCGGGTAAAAGCTTCCATATGAAAGCATAGAGAAAGTGGAGAAACTGTAATATTATACATATGATGTATGTATGTGACAGGATAATAATACGGAGATAAGATTGATAGATTGATATGAATGGGAAGACAACTCGCATATAGAATGTATACATGTTCTGGGTGGTGAGTTAGCTGTATAACAGCTTGGCTCTGGAATCAGAAAAAAAAGAGGGAAGTTGTCATCGTCATTTGGTCTTTTATTATTAAGCGTAACCTTCTGGTAATTCATATCAAGTGACACGGTCCCAGTCGAGTAGTTTTGTACTGTACGTGCATATGTTACACGTTATTAAGACACGATGTCGAAGATTATTTTGATGGCCGCGTACCAGACAATAATAATAGGACTAATGGAGGTGCAGAAAAGGAAGAGAGAACTTCAAAGGAGAAAAAAACGCTCTATGTCTGAGCAGAGTAAGTCTTGTATTATAGGTCATGACACAGCCATAATTATAATACGCTCAGCGGTATCTTACCATGCACGGGAAACAGTATTATTAATAAAAAGCAAAAGTTTTGAGTCGGAGAGAGCACACGACTAAGAAAAAATATATATAGAGAACAAAGAATAACGAGAATGGAAAGTAGTCGAGTTGGCTGTTTCCAGAAGAAATTCCTATGACTTTTTCTCCGACTTTGGGAAAATTCGTTAGGAACCCGTTTTTTTATACATTCCCGATGATCGTATGATCATGATGTTAAATGAAAGTCATTATTATTCGTCACGCATTCTCGACTGGGAAAAAGTTGGAAAAAAAGGGAAAGGAGATGAGAGAAAGCAAAGCGCACGTTGCGATATCTTATACCGTTGGCATTTTGCCTCTTTTCTCAATCCATCATCTCCTTCCCGAATTATATGCGGAGCGCATTCTATGAAATCCTTCTAATTTAAATGGATAATAATAATAACAGTATTAGTACACTGGTAGTTCAGTGGTATAAATGACTGCTCATCTGGTGAGTGTGTGAAGATGATGTATACAAGTTTGTGTGAACTGGATTTACTACAAGGTTTCCCTTTAAGCCTCTGTCATTTCGGTGAAATGGTGGCAGATAGAGAGTACGCTGTTTGAATATGTTTTTCCCTCTCGGAATACAAGATTCGCGTCTCATCAAGTGCATCTACATACACATGACCAGTTTTCGTTTGAGTAGGTGTATACCCATCCTATATCCGATCAAATCATAATAATAATTTGCATATTGACGTCTATATGTTCTTATACATTTTCTCCTTGTGAGCTAACTATGTGTAGGTACGTATTTCCCGTAAGAGTATTGAATCTTTGTACACCTTTCAGAGAGATTAAATATAATGGAAGGAACACGAATGGCTTTAATGAAGTTGAGCCTGGAAGAGAATTTGCAAGCATTATGTTCATTATTCCACAGAGACACTGGAGGTGATCTGCTACCAGCCTCTCTACTATGGGAAAAATCAAAGGCGAACGATGATACTTATTCGTACTCATTGTTTTCTTAGAACATTCTTCATTTTGAAGATTTGAATAATGTACGGTTCCATTATGAATTCTCATTAAAATTGTAATCAGACTTGGTAATGAGTCAAGTCAGTCAAAATAAATCTGTCAAATGGAAGGTTCCACACGGCTCTATACGCTACCTACTCCCACACACTTTTCTGCTGCTTTGCTTACCAATACTTACCTTTTCTGTATTTAACACGATGAAAGTTTATGGGCATGTCATGTGGTAGGCATACTAGAAGGAGAGAATATGTTCGTTCTGGCGAAAAATGTGCTCGTGCTCTACTCGCTGACTCTGATTTTACAAGTTTTCACTTGGTTTTTTTTCTACTTTTTTTCCTGTAGTAATTTATGTCTAGTCATTAAAGGGTTTTCGACTTTTTTTATTACCATCATGTGCGTTGTCAGCCACTAGTTTGTGGTTGAGACTCCACACGTATATAAGCTCCACTGGTTCTCTCTAGCTGGAAGCACACAAAAATAAAATTAATATTCTGGTCGTATTGCGTCCACAAACAAAAAATCTAGTAGGAGGACACTCATCGCGTTGCATTATGCTTATATACCAGGGGCATGGGCTGTACCAATTTCCGAACTCAAGTACGCAAGACTCAGCGTTCTCTTATGTACATATTTACTGCAACAAATTCGAACTGGGATGGGAAGGTGGTATAGCAAGTAAATCCACTTTAGGAAATTCAAATTTTGTCAAACTCTACAGAGAAAGTTGTGTGGTGCTTTGCAAAGTATCACATAACACAAAAAGACTTCTTGTCAGAAGGGAAGATGAGACATGATGAAAAAACGCTGAAAATTACATTTCACAATGAAACTGTATCTTTTTAATTTGCAATCTTATACCTAGTTATAAGCTAGTCTCAGCATATGTTTTAAAGCTGTGTATTGTCTCTTTTGGGAGTGGGAACGAGGAGGAGATGAGGGCTTTTTAATTAAGTAAATCTATTTTACGATGAAAAAGACAAGGAAGCGAGACTAAAAATTTTTGGTAGTGGTTGCAAAAACAAGGAACAGGAGTAAGAAGTGGTGGTTCTTATACTAACGTTTATTGTACAAGCATGATAATAATGGTAAAGGAAAAGGTAATGAAACACCGATTAAATGAAAAAGAGATTATCGTAGCTGCACCGTAAAAGGAAAATACCTATCCGTGAGCGTGTGCAAGTGGTGTGCACAAAATCTGCTGCGTTCCATGACATAGAATACAATTTAAGGCTAGAGAAACAGGCCATCATGTAATATTATGTTGCTTAATATTGCAAAATAAACTGTGTCTTCAACCATTCAACCAAAGAAAAAGGGATGCAGCTTAGTTTTCTCTGGGGAAAATGATTAAAAATGTAAAGGTCCGGCAGTGGAGCACACACAGACTCTGAAATGTAGTCGAGTAATTTTGGTCGAATTACGTCTCTTGTCAATTCGCAAAAAGTTTATTGTGATAAAATGAACTAGTGTGCTGTCAGAATACCACACATGACCTGGCCTTCCGAGGGTGACATTTTGTATGACAGGAAATTTGAGACAACTGGTTTCACATTGTTTTTATGTATAACGGGATGGTATAATAGAAGTAGATGGAGCTCAGCACTTGATTACTTTTCTCTGTGAAAGTGTCGTGTATAGATCTAGTATAGATCTTTGTAGTTGTTTTTTCGCCGAGTTCCAATTACGCTACTTGATAATTTGATTGCAAAGTTGATGCGACTGTCATTCCACTATTTATATTTAAACATGCCTGTAGTCTAATGCTGAAGTGTGAAAGTGGAAATGTAAACTTTTTGCATTGACGCTGCGATGATCAAACGTTGACGTTAGTACAAAGGTACAATGGAAGGGAAGTGATGAAGTGCCTATATTTAGGTAACGTATGTATATGGGCTTGGTTGGTTGATTTGCTTTGTTCGCTTTTATGCATGATTTCCCAAAGGAAGGATGAAACATTTCAACCGCTCCTACACGACTGATACGATACATTTTTGGTAATTTTAGCGCGCTATACTCACAAACTAAAGTAGCTTTACATGTATATTTAGTGATGTGGTATTTGTAGTGGTGGTGTCCGTAAAACAGAAAAATTTACAACCACAACCGTACTCATAATCCCCTAGTTTATTTGCATAATATAAACCGTTTAAACTGCATCTTGTTTGTATCACCCAGCGGTACGGCGTATAGAAAGAAAAAAATAAATTACAAGGATTAAATAGGACGTGTAGTGATGCACAATGATTACGTCACAGTCATTCAAATTAATTTTGTTACGCAACTAAACATTTTTAGCTCTTGCCCATCTATTTCAATAAGGTAAAAAATCGTACTTTCTGCCATTTGAAAAGACTTGGCCCTTTATAGGGGAACCGGCATAGAAAGCGTATTTGATCTACAAAGAAACTAATACACACAACTAGGTACCCATTTTTTCAGTACCGTGCGAGGAAAATAATCGCAAAAACTTTACGCTTGCAGAAAAAACTTGCTTTATATATATACCTACATACCTAGTCAACTATATGAATGAAAAGCTTACTTCCTGCATCTCTTGTATCTATTTGGTGATGGTGGTGATAGTACTGAAAGAGGGAAAAATCGGTAATCCTAAACGAAGGCTTGGATAAGATGATCTCATAAGCTTTTGCTTATAGTTTATGATGGTGGCGCATGGCGGTGATGGTGTTTCGTAAGCTGACAGCTTCATTCAGTTAATAATATGATTCTCCAAACTAGTTGGGAGAAGGTATCCACCACCGCCTCTCTCTACATCCGATATTTGTATCTTTATATTTTTTTGTACTTGTACGTCATGTGAACCCTCATATGAAAGTAAAAAAAACCAAGGACAATTTTTAAACCTGATTATCAAAAGCAATGAATACATATACGGTATCACACATCACATCAGAGAATAATGAGATATAGCTTCAAGACCTCCAAATAAATGAAGGCTGCGTTGGTCCAATTTAAAAAAGACTTTTCGACTATATATGAGATGAGGCACGTGTCTAACCAATTCAAAACCTAAAAATATAAACGAGGAAATCCGTACGTGTCGAATAATATGCTTCTTGAAACATTATTGATTACAAACTGTGTTCTCCAAAGATGGTTTATTTGAAAGTTTGGGAAAAACGACATTCATTCAGTTCCGGAAAATAATAGTGAAAGCGATGTAATGATTTTATATAGCCAAAGACAACTGTAGTGGGAGAAAGTCTCAAAGTAGTATTTAATTAGATTCTATTGGGAATGTTATATAATACTTATTTTTGGGATGTGGCTGTGTCGGTTGCTATATACCTAATGGTAACTTCTGAGCTCAAGACCATCATGAATCACAGCGAATATGTTCGCACTCCTTCCTAAAGAGCTTCATACAGCAAAGGGGTATTGACTATGGATAGTAGCACTAGCTCCACATTGGTAACCAAACGAAAGTGACAATTGTCCTTGCTTAAAAATACACGCCATATACACCCACGCTCTATAAAATTTTATTTGTAACTTTGAAATGCACTCTAGAGATCGTATTATTCCGTTGTTCAAGCTTTCACTTGAGTTCCTCTTGTTGTCAACGCTGAGTGTGATAGAGTAAATAAAGCTATACACGGTTATGCAATTGCAATTTCTAGTTTGGTGCTTCATGAAACCGAAAAATTACAAAAAAAAAAACTCTGCAGCGAACAAAAAAATCGACCAACTTTTATGTGCTTAGGTATACACAATGTTTGGTCTTTTGTTTCTCACATTTAATCTTTCATGGGAAAGTATAGTTTCCTTGTTTCGTTTACTTGAGACTTGAGGATCTTTCACCAAATTCTAACNCGAAAAATTACAAAAAAAACTCTACAGCGAACAAAAAAATCGACCAACTTTTATGTACTTAGGTATACACAATGTTTGGTCTTTTGTTTCTCACATTTAATCTTTCATGGGAAAGTATAGTTTCCTTGTTTCGTTTACTTGAGACTTGAGGATCTTTCACCAAATTCTAACTTGGAAATCCCAGTAGCTAACGGTGAAGCCTAAAGAATAACGCGGACGAAGATATTTTGGGATTTTTTGTTGTCGGTTGGAAAACATATAATCGCTGTGATCACGCGAAACCAATATCATGTCCTATTTGTCACCTTCGATGCTTGTTCTGAAATCCATCAAGGCAGAAAAGGGACATGGGCTGCACTAGATGAGATCCAGATCTCTCCAAGACGGGATGTTGGAATTGAATAGGAGTAGACATCGATTTCCCGGGTTCCCCAAATTGGAGTTTTCTTCATATTATTATGTATGTTTTCGTTTCATACATACAAATACACCTAACTTATAGGCAACTTGCGATAAGTCTCTACAGAATATACAAACGGATTACCCAACAAAATTTGTTATTTATATATCAAGAGAAAACATCCTCCAATGCAACATTTCGTCTGTCTGTAGCATAATAATAAAACATGAACACACGCTACATAAAAGTACGTGGTTTACTATTACTATCATTTAAATTATGCATAAGGAACATGCACACACAGGGCATTTATAATATGCTCCTGTATCATGTATCCATACTTCCGTTATGTTGTTGGAATAATAAACCCTCTTTTATTATTTAAAACGACACAGAGCAGAAATGAAATTCATCTATCTATCTATTCACTCTCACTTGATGCCTTTCTCTCACATCTCGAAACAGAGGGACTTTTATACTTTTACTACATCTGCCGTATGCATCTTGTATTGTTCACTTGCTGTGTGTACTCTTATCAACAGAGCAACAGGCTTCATTCTTCTTTTATGATACTTTCGCTCCTTCTTTCACTCTCTCATTTCTACATATAAACAGGCAATATATTGTGCCTTACTTACTTTTTTAGTACATTATGCATGCATGTGATTTTTAGACTGATAAGTTGTAAGAGATTATTTATGTGAACATTGCACAAAAGCAGCTTTGTAAGTGACTTGTGTCTATTTGTTAATACGAATTTGAATGGCTGGATGGGTACTGCTTTATTTTACTAAGAGATTCATAGTAAACAACATTACATAGTTCAAGCACTTTCACTAAGAGCACAAAAAGTATTATTCTAGTCTGTAAATTGAACAAAGTAGATGAGAAAGTCTGTTTTTGTTGTGATGAGACATGACTAGTCTATTTCTCAAAAGGCTGTCAATCTAACAACATGTTCCATTTGTGCTGTTTAAGAATCATTTGACTGATGATCTCTTCGAATATATTCCAGCACATATGTGCATATTATGTAAGATGTGGCTTTTTCGTAGTAAGTCTACTATTCTAAAGTTTAATATGAAGAAACAAGAAACACTTTCAAAACAAAGAGGAGACTGAACTCACTAGGACTGGGAAGCAAAGTACAAATTTCTAAGAATTTCAGTAATATTGCATAGGAAATTACGTCGCTGCTATTATGGAGCATTGTTTTCATAACATTGTTGGAGTATAGTTACACTTTCACACTGCGTGTAAAGTCTATTTCTCAAAAGGCTGTCAATCTAACAACATGTTCCATTTGTGCTGTTTAAGAATCATTTGACTGATGATCTCTTGGAATATATTCTTGGAATATACTCTAGCACTTATGTACATATGTAATATGTGGCTTTTTTGTACTAAGTCTACTGTTCTAAAGTTTAATATGAATAACAAGAAACACTTTCAAAACAAAGAGGAGAGTGAACTCACTGGGAAGCAAAGTACAAATTTCTAAGAATTTCAGTAATATTGCAAAGGAAATTACGTCGCTGCTATTATGGAGCATTGTTTTCATAACATTGTTGGAGTATAGTTACACTTTCACACTGCGTGTATCTCGGTACGCAGGCAAGTCCAAAACGTTGGAAAGTCGAGAATTTTCTCCTTCAAAATTATTTTTTCTCAGAATGAAATAGCACGCAATTGTGTTCTTTCTAGTCATTCATGATGTTTCTGTTGAAACGTTTCCTTCCTCAAGTTATCTGCAAATAACCGGGCTGCATGTTTTTCTCTCTAAATGTGCTTTATGTACAGCTACTACTACTTGTGTTGTTGTTGTTTATTGAACTGCATTACTTTCTGAGTTAAGTTCTTGCTTTGTATTCCTCATATCTAGGCTGTCCAATCGATGATGTAGAGAGAATGAGAAGCGAAATAAAAGGTCATATTTTTAGAAGTGCTTTCAGAGGGAAAGGAAAATAATGGAATGTGAATGTGTATTCATAATACATAATGATATTCTTGGTAGAGGAGCAAGTGGCATCGAGTAAGACGAATTGAAAATGGAAGTAATGTGTGTGGGCATATGTACTACCACTACACTGTCATGTTGTGAATTCCATTCTGAGAGAGGACAAGGCGCACACGAATCAGAATGTCTGTGACAGGAACGATAGCAAATTCCATTTTCCTCTGTAAATTGATGAAGAGTAGTAACCCTGGTAGAAGCAACAGAATATTCAATGTGAATGTATATATTCACATAGGTAATATTACGACTTGATGTGTACATGTGGTCCAGTGAACGGTAAAAGCAACCAACAGCTATAAAATGATGATGACGATGATCATCACAATCAGTCATTATTTACGCTTTATACACATGAGGCATTTAGTATTTTATCCCTCTCCACCTCCTACCATCCGCTAAAGAGGAACGCCTTTGAAATGTCACTTGTTCATGAAAAGTGAATGAATGAAGCACACACATGAGAGAGATCTGTGAAAATAATATGTCCACCACTGTTTAGTCTTCTATAATGTGGGAGAAGCAAATAGTTCTCTAAAATGTAAAACGTTCCATCTTCTCATATGTACGCTATGTGATTCCATAATCTTCGTGAGTGTCACTTGAATCTAGAAGTCACACAAAAGGAAGCAGCTTTTATGTCAGAGGAATGCAAAAATGTGTACGTTACATTCTACGCTCGGGTATATTCACATTGTGTTGGCTATAGAGACTGCAAAACATGACAATCTTCTTGAAAAAAGTGTTGCCGCCGCTCTCTGATCACACAACAACAGGACCTCATATATATATATATTATGTTGACCTAAAACGTAAAGCGCCGTCATTGTGACTTTCACTATATTTCAGATTGATCATATAGAAGCTCCCAGTATTATATCCTCCAAGCCGACTACAAAATGTTATTTTTGTGTTGTATGTAACTCTCGAGGAAGCAAACTTTGCCTTTTTATTTAGAAATTCGTGACAGATTTATTCAGTCTAACTAGTATGAACTGTAGGCAATAATTTTCAATTCCATTGCACAACAAAATTTACATTTTGTGCCCAAGAACCCAAAAGATTTTATTTCAAAATTAAGTTTCCCCTCCTGTCAAATTCATGTTCGGAGTGAGTTGGAATATTTTGAACATGCTTCTGCTTTCATTTACTATGTAATTTGCATTGCGAATCTTCAAAATATAGATTAGTACTGAAAATCGATCCTTTTAAAAAGTTATAATATTTGCATGTGTGCCGAGGGAATTTGACAATACAATAGGATTTATCTGAATAACAGGAGTATTATTACTTGAAAATGAAAGTGGATCGGAATAATAATACTTGAAGTATTCCTTTATCGAACAATAATTTCATTTTCAGCTCGAGCAAAGGTATCAATTAATTTATCTTGCCAGTAGTACACACTTGTATTTCTATACATTTTCTAATGGATTGTACTAGAGTGAGTGAGCTGTTCAAGTTTAGCAGAGCACTCAATCACTCCTCCTTTGCGTGCTTGATATGTTTAGTTTTACTAGAACGCTAATTAGAGGAGTTCTCTGAAACAATTAATTAATGGGAAATTGTTTGGTTGGATTATATTTTCCTTTATCTGCTCTTCATTTGTTGTTTGAATACGTTAAGCCACGTGGAGGTACGTACTTTACACAACAGAAAAGTCATGTGGTTAGATCTCATTGTCGGGCAATTATTAGAAGCAACTGAAATGATAACGGTTCACTCAACAGACTAAGTGCAAATAATGCCTGAACATGGAGCGGCATGAGATTTTCACAAAAACCGTTGGATTTTCCCCTTACCTTAACGTGCATAATATGCATTATGTATTTGGTACTCTGCTGTTAACATAAGTCATCATATTTAGAAGGACATGAGCGAAGGTTAAAATGGAAAATATTATTATCCGTTTCAGTTTTAGTAGACTTATTATTATTTGTTGAGAAATCCCTGAGTCCGCTTGGTGTTATATATAGAATGAATATATCCTCTATTCGCGTGTAAACGCTATTACAGAGATGATATGAGCTGTTTTCCACTTTTATCCTCTTTGGATCATTATATGCAGGCTCATGGGATGACTTGTTGGTGGTTTGAATATCATTCACCATGTGAAATCAACCGTCTCTTTCACGTTGTGAAAAACCTTGCTTTGTACATCAATACGAACAAATGGATGAGGAATTCGTTGCAATAAAATATGATTTGTTGCCCATTTTACTTTTACATAGTATATTTTTTAAACTTTTTTCTCATCCGTCTTTTTTTAGACACAAAGGCACAAGCCAACTTTCACTGTAATTCCTTGTGTATGCATTCAATGTAGGCAGGCTCGTTTGTAAGCTATTATCTTTATAACTCTGCACATTTTTCATACATCTTTTTTCGCGCACACACATGACATTCGATAAGATTATAAAATATGGTTTGGCTTCAGAAGCGGGCGAGCTGAAGCTATATATATTCCATTGAGTTTGTGAAATAAGGCAGCACAAGAGAAAGAAAAGACTGCCGAAGGGTCAGAATTCAACATTGCGCTTTCTCTAAAACTTCAGTTTGAACATTGTACTCGTCATCATTACTACTACTACATTATTCAGTGATACACTATATTTTATAACTGGCAAGCATGTCGGGAAAATAGTCCATGTAAAGTGGCTAAGACAAATAATAATGGGAAAGTGAAAGCAACCTTATGTGCAAGCCACTATACTATACTGTATACATATTCTTCTTTTCACAAAGTTGACTGCATGCATGCGATGGCCTAAGGTTTAGAATTATTATAGTTTTGAATGTGGACAAGTGTCCTGTGTGTAAAAAAAGACATGGGAAAGACATAAGGTATGTAGCAGCAAAGCGGCATGGTGGTAGCACAGACCGATGAAGTCGAAAAATAGTTTCAGGACTATCACTGCATCTAATAGACAAGCACACACACACATGAGTACATTATATATAAAGTAAGAGTTATGTTTCGGATGCACCTATGTTTGGATACCATATAAAATATACTGGGTCGATATCATATAACCATTCGTTTCCCTTTTCTATCTACATACATAATATGTACTTCTGTTGATATGAAGCGTTCCCATTATGCTATTGAGTGATGTTGTGCTTTTTATAGTGCCAAGTTTACACGGATGTACTAAAGAATATATGAGAAGAAATGATGATGGTAAAAGCGCGAGTATGATTGCTATCATGTGTTTCTTTTCTGAAAAAAAGAAGGAATGAGCTAGCTCTAGCATGCCGTGAAGAGTGAGGAGAGAAAAAGAGCTCCACAGGTTTCGGTTGATGAAACTAAATGATTTATCACGGGTGCGTGGGATTTCCTCTTTCTCTTCCAGACCGTGGACGCCAGTACTACTGGTGCTTCTACACAGCTTGGATAATATATAGATATTATGTTGGAATTTGGTGTAGACTGATGTGACTTGTCTGTATATGTACGCTGGTGTAGTGGCGGACTATATAGTCTGCTATACAGCACTCTCAGGTTGTAGAGAATAAAGGATCATGAGAGGAGTGTGGAGGAACAGGAACTCTGTGTGTACCTTACATGAAGAAGGATGCCAGGGTTTTTGGGAGTACGTATTTATCCAGACTGACATTGTTGGATGGTTACACAGATGCATAATAGATTCATTTTGTCTTCTGCTACTATATAAGCACCTGCTTACCAACAAGCTTCACATGGTGAAAAGATGTTGATCGGAGAATGTCCTCTTTCCTGTAGGAGAATATAGTGGCTTGACGGTGTTAGGTTAGTGGTGGCGATGGTATGGTATAGTGAGCGTAGAAAAGTAGAGGAGGAGTGGTAGCAAGACCTCATGCCTCACTTACAATAAAGCGCTATTATTTCATCTATCCATCTTCCATGTCAAATTATGTGGTTACCTTCATTTTGTAACCTTTTAGTGTGAATCTGATGGACCAAAAGCACGTTTCATATTGAAGTCAATAGGAAAAAGAATATATTTCTACAAGTTGTATAGAATACTTGGTTTGGAATATGCATGCTGACGAGCCTAGATTTGATCCTTTGACACTATGTTTTCTATGTGAAATATAGTACGATGATCATTATATGTATTTGATGAGTGAGTCTCTTACAAACATAACAGCTACCTTTCCCTAGATTTCCACACAATTTTCCTTCCACCTTCCATATCACACTTTGTCTCTGCATGTACTTTTAGCGGGTGTGTGTGCTTACACAGATCAGTGAGCGATATTTTTGAATTTCTAATACAATGTGAGGTGGTTCTAAAGTAGCTAGCTACCTCGAAGAGAGAAAATACCTACACTCAAATATATTATAAGATCGTTCTTATCTGTCTGTTCATCTGTGTCATATTTCAAAACGCTCCAGTAATTTCCCTTCAAACTTAATTCAAAGATATTTATGGGCAATCGAAAAACCTATAGATCAAGTCTTGAGGTGAACCACCTGGGACACGAGAAAGTGTGCGTGGACTTTTTTCTCATTTTTATTGTGTCATAGTATATTCCTTTGCAATCCATTGAATGGACTTTCAACTGTGAACACTTTTTCATTATTTATTTTGACAGAAGAATTTTTTTTACAAAGTATTAAATATTTGCTGCGTTTGCACTCGATTTTGGAATTTATTTTACGATGGCGCGTTTATAGTCTCTGGGGATGTGTTCTAGGATAAAATCTATCGCTTATTCGCTTCTTCGGTTACAGCAGATAATTTCCAAAAAAATATTAGTCTTCATCATTTTGTTTCAATAAAAAGTAAACATGTAGACAACAATTTGGCTTTGGATGGAAGTACTTTTAACATAAATATGGAACGATAATGGAAAAATGTATGTACATTAACATAAAAATTTGATTGCTTCCTGCCATATTAGATGATGAGGTTGAAGATGTAGCTGTTTTTTTATCCGATAAACAATTTTTTCTGAAAATATTCGGCATTATTTATTCCGTAGAGGGAAAAGATTTTTAGAGCGTGTACTTAATGTTCGTTTTAAACTGTGGTACAGGTGTGCACAAGAGGTTCCTCTGAGGAAATGCGTGTTGGATGCAACGTAGACACAACAGGAATGCAAACATAAAAAGCAGCAGGTTTTGAGAATTTCATTTATCTCTGCCAAAACCTACACATGGTACTGCCATTAATGTATAATTTTGAGGTTTGGAAATTTTAGATTCTTTAGCACATGAATACCGCGTGCTGGGAGGGCAACAAAAAACTAAAGAAAATAATAACCCACGTCATACGTGCCATATAACTTGCTCGTTTACGAAATGGGAGAAACTATACATACTTTTTAACATCCTGTCGACATCGGCGGCATACCTGGAGAAATAATTTCTGCCAGCAATATTTTTCGGACTTATTTTTCCATCAAGTGTTTATAGACTAATATTAAATGGGTTTTGAAAATTGAACCGAGTATAAAATGAAAATTCTGGATTCATTTCTGCTTTAATATTCAAAAAAGCCTCGAGTTAGCGACATTACAATGAAAAGCTATTACCTACTATGTTGATATCATTATATAACTACTGGAGGAACTCAACTACTTGTTATAACCACTTTAATACCTAAGCCATGTTCTAGTCACGTACATTATATAAGCAGAGTAGTAATAGTAATGAACGTAGATATCCCTAGTGTGGGGTATTACGCAAAACCACGAAGGAGAAAGGAAAACTGTCCCAAGAAGAAGACGAGCAAGAGAAAGCTCACTTTGTTGGAGTACTCCTATTCGGTTAGTTAGTTTTTTTCTCCTTTGTGTCTTGTGTGTGCCTTTGGCATTTTATCCTTTTTCTTTCTCTTTTCTACACACACACACACTAACACACTCGCAAAGCAGTTTCCTGGCCGTCCACAGGCAATAATAATGTTCTGTTCAAAATGAAAATTACTTTTCCTCTTTTATACTCCTTCCTGACTACTCCAGTTTCCCAAATAACTCACTTGGGTAAAAAGACAACTTTTTACAACACTAACCTATCCAGACATACTACAGCAATAATAATACGTTCAACAAAAAGGCAAAATATTATATACATGGTTCCTTCGAGTCATTTCATTTAACATTGGAATATTACAAATTGGGTGATTGTTAAAAAGAAATTAAGTAACTGTATATTTCATTTTAAAGACGAATGCTAGTTATGGCTTTGTTCGGCGGAAGGAAAGGGTCATTTCTTGTATGCTGATTAAATTGCAATTTGCAATATATACATAAAACAATGCATAAAAATGCATGTTCCGTTATAGACATAAATGTACTTTCTCTTCGTTTGCTTTAGTGAAACGAATTTTGTTTACAAAGATAAAACAAGGCCAAAACGCCATTTTAATAAAATTCGTTTTCTTCTCTTTCTCTACAAATGAGTTAGTTTACTTTGAAACAAACCATCTATAACCGTGACTTTCATTTGACATACACATAATACAGTTAGCAATGCAGTTAGAAAAGTGAAAGTAGCAGAGCAAACGAAAGAAGGTTTGTTTTTCTAGTGAAACTTGAGTGAAAGTATTTAACTTGTTTCAACTCCACTGACAATAATATAATTTGCTATAAAACAGGGTGAAATACACGCTTTGATGATTGTTCTTACTCACAATTTGCACGCATGTATTATTCTGTGGATAAATTGCTTAAAGCCTCACAATGCTCTCAATGTTCAAGATAAAAAGAGTCATGTCATGTTTGTCCGTACGATATCCATTCTCTTTTTCTTGGTGGCTCCAGAAGACGAGAATTTAATTTATTTATTTAATGTCTTCGAGAAACCATAGAAATTACACGGTCAGGTCAGGACAGATTTGATGAAAGAAATGATTGTCTCAACTTTACTTGTTACAAATGTGCAAAATTATTGTTTTACTTTTACATGGTTGGTTGGTGTACAACAGGGTAATATATTATTTATTATTAAGCCCCGCTTGTGGTACTCCCAGTCTATTTTGTTAATAAAGGAATTTTGCACTAACAATATTATTTGTAAATATTATGTAACCGTCCATGATATGACTTACGTTGGACATGAAAGTGAGTCATATAAAATTTAGTAGTCATAAAAGCATATTTTCTGGACCAAAAGAGTGTATTCGGGTAAAAGGCTTTAATATAAACAACTTTTGGTTGTTTTTACTACATCCGTTCTGTATATTGTAGTTCCTTCCTGGTATTAACTGTCTGGGATGGAATTATATTTCAGTTAATTTGAAGGGAAAACCAAAATAAGGCGAAATTACGCTGCCTACTGAGCTATAAAGCAGTCAGCGTCAAGAGACATTATATAGTTTTATAGATTGCACTGCAGTAAATAGAAATACTCAAGTTGTTTACAAAACGTTGTACAAGGAGCCTAATGTATAAATGATCTTGTTCACATCAGTCTCCTTCCTTTCTGGCATTACCCTGAATTACTCAGATGATTACTCTATTACCCCAAGTAATGTTATTATTGCCCAACAACCTACTAGCAAATCTAACACCAAGTGAATATGCTACTGCTGCTACATTCATTTACTTTCTTTCTCTCCAGACATCTAAATCGGATGTTAGATCTAGTCTGCCTGAGGATTGCTCTTGACATACTTTATATTAATGTCATGTCGGTTCAGCTTAATGTAACCTCCTCCAAAGTGAAAGGTGCGCCACTCATTCAATCACATCTATATGTATGGGTATCCATGTGAAGATTTGGTTTACTGGTCGGTTTGTCGTCCGTTTTTATAAGCTTGCGTACTATTAGTTTACTAAATACACCAGCTGCGATGGAAAACTGCGATACAGTTGTGAAGAGTAAGTATTTCTTCTGGTAAATGCTTTGCTAATAATCATCAAAATAAAGTTGTGGTAATCCCGTCATGCCATGTTCTACGCAGTATAACCTTGTCGTTTGTGGAACATCTTGCATATAATATTACAAAATACCCCGACACTTAATTCTAATATTATTATATGGCAGGTCGTTTAATGAAGAAAATTCCATATTAGTATGTCTTTGCATTTCACGCTCATGTGCGACGTACATTCTGCTGGGCCGTTAGTGATTGCAGTGATGATAACGGTAATGGTAATGTCGTTGTTAATATTATTATTATTATATATGGTTTGCTCATGGCCAACTATCAGAATAAAGACGACAAGGCTATAAACTATAAAATATTATACTCGCAGAAATGCTTTCCTTTCTGTTATTGGTGACATGAAACTGAATTAAATCTATCAATTGCAAAGAGGACTCTGCTTATCATTATTACCTTACACAGTCATTAATTTTATGTACACAAATGTGAAGAGTATTTGCGGTAAGCCTTGGCGGAGGTGTAGTAATAGTGATCAAGTCATTAAAATATGTTGTTGTTTCGTGCATGTCACGTCGAGAGCATGTCAAGAGAAATTTTCGGCTAGCAACAACAAATACAGACAGGATTGAATCTACTTTACATCCATAATGCATGTGCTTAGATTTTATACTTTATATAACTTCATTAAGGGTAATGTGTCGCTGTTTACCATATTTCTTGCGCTCAATATCGTTATATATATTTCGTTATACAGGTTTATTGATTCTTCCCCACCTCGATAAATACCTCTACATTTACACACTCTCTCTTTTGTATAACCAGAAATACCACACTTAAAGTGGATTGAAATCACATGCAAAGTGTATATTTGATATTATTTTAAAATCATATACGTACACAAAGACACAATGTTTGAATTTCGAAATGTCAGCATTGGCTTTTGGCTTGAAAGTGTAATTCATCATTTCTTAATCCGGTTTGTGTCATTGAAGCCAGCTTATGGAAGAGGGGAAATGGTAAAAAGTAGAAACTACTTTCTCCTTATTCATTCTTGAACCTCGAATGTTACAGGAAAGACAAAATATCGGATTCATTAGCACAAATTGGTACTTGATACATGAACTTGTTTCTTCTGAACCTCATTGTCTACTCTTTTCAAGTTCACTCATTGGATTATATACTTCACAATGCGAAGTCGAAAATGTTTTTGTAGAAAATGCTAACAAAAGAGTTTAAATTAAATGCATCCTGCATGTAAAGAAGATTACAGGAGAAAGTTTCCGATATTTTAGCTTAGCAATGGACGCAATAGCAATAGAGAAGAAAGACAGTGTAAGCGAAAGCACTGTCGCAAGATTTGTAAATTATTCTTGGAAATTGCACTTTCAATTTCATTTTATATTAGGAGACTTAAATCATCGAATTTCATAAAGTTGTGGAATTGTGACTGAAAATCAATGCATTATTGTCAATATGAAGACTCTTCAAGTTCCAAACACATTTAAAGTTAAGAGCGTTATTTACAGAATGAATAGCATTTATTGTAACTTCTTGCAAACTTGATCAATACTTTGGGATTTGAAATACGGAAAATATCATTCAACATTACCCTCATTGCAATTTTGAAGATAATATGACGATGACTACACTATAAATGGATTTTTATTGTCAATTCAAGTCGTATGTGTACAATACTATCAGAAAATTGAATAACTACAGAAGAAGTGCCATTC
>JAHZMV010000908.1:0-24590 GCA_027743765.1 Coecobrya sp. COE2
AATTTTTCACGTAGATTACGAATATGCTATTTATTTTGAGTTTAAAAAATACAAGGTTTGACGTCTTCCTATTCCCTATGGAGTTACAGTTTGACATTTTGGTGGCCTAAAAGTATTGAATTTCGGCTCTGATAATGACCGTTTGTTTTTACCCTTGTTATGCCATCATCATTATCATTATTCCCATCATCCCATTCATAGTACAATGTGCAATGCAATGTTCCAAGGACGCAAAATTCGTGATGTCAATTCCTACATAGAATTTGGTGTACCTGCGAATGGGAAGAAAACAAGTAACAGGCCAATAATGCTAATGAATCTTTAATTACCCCTATTATAATCACTCAATATTCTGTTATGCAATCGGAAAATCATCAATCAAGCACGGCTATTCTATCATTTTTGCTACTGTTTACATTTCGTCTGAACTTATGTTTGTCTGCACTCTGAACCTTTGTTTAAGCTGAATAAACCATGAAAGTAAGCAGGTTATGAAAAATGTTAAGATTAGATAACTGTGCAAGTTGGAGCTGTACAGAGTTATTTACCCTGACTCAATTTATAGGAGGCGTATTCTTCAGGTATTTCATCACGTGCAATTTGTTGATAACTACCAAATCCTGTTCTCACTTTACCCCAGTCAACTTTCCTTATTGGACTATTGGACTACTCACCCACGTTGAATGAATCCATGTAAAAATATTAAAAATAACTACAAAATGATTCATTAGTTCAGGTTAAACTTAAACCTACCTATTTCCATTAGCCCTTTGCTTTATGCAATAACTATCTTTTGAGTAACTAACTTCAACTTCCCTAGGATTTAAACTTTGTCTCTGGATCTCAATTGGGCTTTAATTACGGTTGGCAGTCACGAGTTACGAGTAACAAGTGCTGTATGTATTTACTTTGTACATTTTTTGCTTGCCTTACAGATAAGGTAAAAGTTTTGGAACGGTGAAATTCACGTGCCTTTA
Organism: Coecobrya sp. COE2; assembly: GCA_027743765.1. Lineage (NCBI taxonomy): Eukaryota > Metazoa > Arthropoda > Collembola > Entomobryomorpha > Entomobryidae > Coecobrya > Coecobrya sp. COE2. Next base: position 978 of record JAHZMV010000908.1, read on the forward strand.
GTTATTATATGCATCGGTGAGATCACAAGTCCTTTTGACAACATTGCGCTGATTTCGTAAATACAGTAACATTAATGTCATAAAATCGGTAACATGTGCGTACTGAACCAATACTAGAGTAACTGTAAAAAATTAATGAAGAAATGGACGCGTTGCTGCTTCAATATCTATGTATTAATATGATTGGATTGTATGTTACATACCTGAATGTGGAAAGCTAATTAATTGAACATTACTTAACGTTATACACCTAGTCTCGATATGCAATAATAATGGTCACATGATAACAATTAAATGACCTTCGCCGTGACATGACAAGACACCTAAAACATGCCTAAAACAGTATCGTTTTCGGATATTATGTGTTTGCAATGCAAACTTTGCATAAGCATTTATGCTCATACAAAAATGTGTGAATCATGCCAAATAAAAAGCGACTAATTAACTTTTAGAAATATATACTTAGGTAAAAAAGAAAGTACCTTTTCGCTTCGCTTCTTGGCTGTCTCCTTCAAATCGGTCAGGGTATTATTGTCTTTTGCTTTTCTGCCGTCAACAATCACAAATTTAATTTCAATTTATTTTATGGTCATTGACCATTGACCAGACCAGTGTGAGAATCGGGAATAATTATTCAGAGGTGTATGTTGCCAGCAATTCGAAGTAGCTTGCAAGTTGCAACTCGCTGTCACTGTATAGTAAACAGTTATTGTGGGAAGCCTAAGGACTCTCTCCTCTGATTTTCAGCTAAAGAAAGCCTGACAAAATAAATATGGCAAACTGTTAAACCAATTTATATTTAAACCAAATCAGTAGAATCAGAATCAGAAGCCCCACTTGAATGAATTCTCTGTTCACAGTCCCGTGGATAGTTTATCTTATCATAATATTTATTTAAGTTAGCTGACTGATATAAGTCTCATAAATATCTTTTTATCCGTATTTAGTATACGTATCTAAAATGGAATTGAGAGAGAACTAAAATGGAATCCTTATAGTTTATTATGTAAATACCTATACTGTTATAGTAAAGCTGTAGACAATGTCCATGTTTTAACCGATATAATATTAACCCCTTACCAAGTTGCGATGTACCCATTACTTGCCAATATATTAAAGTTTCGCTTACGTTTAACGATTCAGAAACCTAAAATGTTTTCTGTAAATGCATGGTCAGATAAATCTGTTGCAACGGCCACTTGCGTTTAAAAAAATAAATATAATACTGATACAATCCTGTCATTTGCATGATTGCATGGTGCAAATCGGTGCATGCGTTTGGACGCCATCTTTCTCATGGACAGACAGTGACAAACGCTGAAACTTAAACAATGAAAGTGCTACATCAGGATGACTTGGTTCGTAATAGGAACATTTATCGGGAATAAGTAGTTTTTAAGTAATATTATTTAATATATTATTCTGTTCCGTTGTATTATCTATGTTACTTGCAATCTAACAAAATGCTTTGCATGAATTCATAGGAAAAGCACGTGACAAAACCATTATTATTTAATGCTTTTATAACAAATATTTCGTCACTCAATCCGGATCTTTAAATTTTAAATCTTCCAATTGGAAGTTCCAAGTTTGGAAAGGAATTTTTAGTTTGCATGAGAATTGTTGCACATCATTGTTTTCCATGAACTTTGTGTGGCACGTGGGACCAACATGGTGCCGACATGCCACTGAGCAACATAATATCATTTAATGTTAAAAGTCTAGTGACTAAACTTTAGTCACAAAAACACCAATCAATCAGTCAAGAAAAATCTACATTCAACAAAATGCTGCATGAATTTTTTTCAATTTCCACTTTTTTCAAAACTTTAAATTGGACTTTGTCAGAAATGCAAAGGGAAAAGCTTGGTATATACGTTCCCATTTAAAACACAAAAAACGTAACGACTAACGGAAACAATCAAATGAATGAAGAACATATGAATTTTGTTTTGAATTGCATAAGAATAATAACAACAATATTTTATAAATGTGTATGCATATTTTTTACACCATATTGGTGAAAGAAATCTACATTGCACATCCAAGGGGTAAGCTGAGAAAATTGCTTTTAAATAGCTTCATTTTTTACACTGTTATACATTAAATTGAAAAATGATGTGTCTGAGTCTGAAACTCTAAAAATACCTATTGCATCCTAGAATCCTATGCACTAAAACATTATTTTGCATGTTACACTTCCATATTTCCAAATTTTTACCGATTTACTGTGAGAAATGGAAAGTGAAAGTTATAGACACACAGAAAAAAATATATAAATGGCCAGGCTCTAACTTCCTCGGGCCAAGGTAGGATTCTTGTAGGATGCAATGAGTATTTTTCACACTTATCATTTCCTGAATTTGATCCATACAACACAACATATTTATCATCGCATCACCGAATTTCTCTGGTTTATTCTAGCTTGTTGCGTTTTTCAACATTTTACGCTCTTGTATTTAGATCTGTAGTAGACCACACACAAAGTTTACCAGATTAAAGTACTTCTCTCTCGGATTTGTTGGTCTTTTTTTACTGTTGTATCCTCATCTCTTTATCCCTCCTTTCCCACCTCAAGTAAATAGAAACAAGCAATATTGTTCTATCATCATGTCATATTACTACCAACCACACCACAACTTACCCAACATATTTTTATTCACACGTACAAAATTGTTTCCCATCATCATTTTTTTAGCTTGTTTTCCCCCAAAAACCCTCTCTATCTATCTTGCCATCCATACTAAATTAATAATATGCGTCTTTACAAATTCTTACATTACATTTACACGCAAAACTGCAATGCTTCTTTAAACCATTGGGAATACATTTTTTTGGAATATCAAACTGATATACAAAACTTCATGCAAAATTTAAACTTTTTTTAATACAAAATACCTACATTTTATATAGCTTCAAGCTACCACTCTGCATCCATAATACATACCACTCGCAATTCTCGCAGCAGAGTAGTTATATTTCGCACACAGCAACACCATCAGAATCGACACGGAATATATTTATTTTTTACTACGGACAGAATACAACAAGCTTATTTCATATAAAAAAAATTTAACACAGAGTCTATCCAACAATGCAATTTTTTTATACAAAAAACGAGTGTGTCTATGCTTACATGCTGCTTATTATTGCCTTGCTTGTAAATAAAGTGAGTCGGCAGGAATAGGAAAGGAAATTCGGTTTCGGTTTATCATCATGATCATGTCTCTATCCTGAGAGGTGTATATAGCAGCAAGAGCCAAGTCTATATGAGTTTTTTAAAGCGTATCCCACAGCATATATTATTCGCATAAGTATACCAACAAAAAATTTTTAAACACAAAACATACTTAAAAGAGAGCTGGGTTTGGTCATCGTCATCTGTGTCTCTTCTTAAACAAGAAAACATACAAAAAAAGCTCAACTCTGACCTCTGAACTGAGAAAATAGAGTGTGCAAAATAAAAAAATTGCAAAAAGAAAATCTATTCACGAATACAGATAGAGAGACGTATAGCGCGTTATAAAGCGTAGTAGAGTATTTTTTAGATAGAGACGGACGAGAGGATATAAACAAGTAGGGTGATTGTCCGTAGTTGGTTTTTTGCAGTTTGTTTGAAAGAGGAATATAAAAATTCTGAGTAAAAAAATTTGGGAAGCGAAATCTTAAAAGTAGTCAAAAAATATAAAAATCTTTGTTTTTCGGTGTAGCGTCGTGTTGTGGATGAGCGCTCAACATGGTAGGTGGACATAAATTTTAAAATATATTTCTGTTACAAAAATTTGTATTTAATTTTCTGTGTGTGTCGACCTGTTGTGTGTGTCTATGTGTCTGGATTTCGCAAGTGGGGCAGCAGAGAAAATATTGCAATCGTGCGTGTACCTTGGGTGCTGCGCGATTTTTAGTAGGTTTCACAGGGAAAATTTGTTCAGGTTCAGGTAGCTATGAATAGCGTTACAAGCTGTATAAAGGAAATTAATTTGGTATTAAAAACGAGCGCAGGCGATTTGGTTAATGTGCAAATCCACGGGACGAGTAAGGGTGGAACGTTAAAATTATGTGCAAAAATAAATGAAAACTACATGAAATATCAAACTATATAAATTACAAATATGTACTTTGTATATATAAACCTGCGAAATTAAGTCGCAGATATTGCGAATGAATTCAATATTTGGTTATACAAATAGGGATGCAATTGTTGGCCCGTCTGTTTTTGGTCCGCGGACTCTGCGCAATATTGCGAACTTTTGTATTCGGGTTTTTACAATAATTGTTTCCTTTGCCATATTGTAAGAAGCATTTTGATTTTCAGCTCAAACGGTTAATGCTAACCGTGTAGAAATTTTTAAAAATCAATAATAATGGCGTAATGGTACTAACCTTTTTGAGATAAAGCTGAATATATTGTATGTTCAAACAAATTTGAAATGCAATGTGACCGTTATAGTTTATAACGATACAATGATTTCAAAATTTAAGCTACTTTTTTTATTTACATACATGTATATATTTGAAATAACGCTGCAAATCATTTTTTGAAATTGCACGTGAACGTTATAAATAACTGTATGGCCTATTTATATGAAAAATTATAATGTGGTTAAATATGTTACGTGTATAATTTATGTCAGAAGAAGGAAACGGGACATGACATAAGGAGGACTGCCAATGTCAGAGGTTCCATGTAACGTCACCGCGGGCGTCATTTTTTTAAAACTAACATTAACAACGGCATTATTTCCGTCCCATATGTCATGAGTCATGATTTTTTGATATTTTTGCACTTTTGCACGTGTAGTAGGGAGTAGATATGTTAAACTTTATTTTACAAGAAGAAACATTTAATATATTGTAATTGGCTGCCATAATATATCCGCATGGACAAAAATATTTAGCTTTATAGTTTTAATTGTTTCTTCCCTGCTATATTAGTTTTCTTAGTCTCGAATGCTATGTAGAAAATAGTATAGTAAAAAAAATTTATGAAAATTTTATGAAAAAGGCAAAATGGTAAAAGCCTTAATTTGAGGTTATTATTAGCGAATATATAAAAATGAATGTTAGATTCTGCAAGAATTAATCTTATTATTCTATTAACGCCTTTTCCTCCTACTAACAAAAAGACATTTTATCCATTATATAATATTGTATGCCCAAGCCTACGGGGAGATTAAGGGAGCCCAAGCCCAAATTGTCTCTGGGGATTAAAAGCGAACATTCCTTCCGTTTTTCCGTTGTGTGTTATTTGTATCATTTTTGGCAGTTTAAATGCATTTATGATGTAATCTGTTTCACAGGGTAATGAAGCGTCATTGCAGTCTGAGATGTGCTCGCATTGTAAGCCAGAATACTTTTGTGGGTGCTAACAACTAATCTCTTAACTTAAACTGAATTAGAACAATATTCATGAAATCAAAACCAATGCCCTACGTTTTTGCAGTTGACCCGGACGAGATCAAAAGGCTCGGGAAGCGGTTCCGAAAACTAGATTTGGACAACTCTGGTTCCCTTTCAATTGATGAGTTTATGACTTTACCGGAGCTACAACAGAATCCTCTAGTACAGAGAGTTATAGACATATTTGACGCGGACGGAAATGGAGAGGTGGATTTTAAAGGTTTGTGAAACGGGCGTCATGAAACTCTTCATGCATGTTCATATAATAATATATGAACTTCATGTAAAAGTAAAAGATTTTTAAGCCTAATTTTTTTTAGTTTAAATCCATTATAATTAAGACATTTTTACTAATATACCATTTTTAACGTGTAGAATTTATACAAGGCGTTTCCCAGTTTAGCGTAAAGGGGGACAAGGAGTCCAAACTCCGATTCGCTTTTCGATATGACTTTACCGGAGCTACAACAGAATCCTCTAGTACAGAGAGTTATAGACATATTTGACGCGGACGGAAATGGAGAGGTGGATTTTAAAGGTTTGTGAAACGGGCGTCATGAAACCCTTCATGCATGTTCATATAATAATATATGAACTTCATGTAAAAGTAAAATATTTTTAAACCTAATTTTTTTTAGTTTAAATCCATTATAATTAAGACATTTTACTAATATACCATTTTTAACGTGTAGAATTTATACAAGGCGTTTCCCAGTTTAGCGTAAAGGGGGACAAGGAGTCCAAACTCCGATTCGCTTTTCGCATTTATGATATGGACAACGATGGGTACATATCAAACGGTGAGCTGTTTCAGGTAGGTTCCTATGCAAAAGATCATTTTAATGGTGTTCGATTACTTTGTTTTTTATACTTATCCGTTTTTGGTTATCATTTTAATTGGTTTTGACAGGTTCTGAAGATGATGGTGGGCAACAATCTAAAAGACACGCAGCTTCAACAGATCGTTGATAAAACTATATTATTTGCTGATAAAGACGAAGACGGCAAGATCTCCTTTCAAGAATTTTGCAGTGTTGTCGGTAACACTGATATTCATAAAAAGATGGTTGTGGACGTCTAGGCTCTAGGCTTGTACATATATATAATATAATTTACTGTTCGTTGCAGTCTGCAACACTGTTATATTACAAAAAATCTTAAAAATTGTAAAAAAAATAATTTGTTACCCATAAACTATAAATCATATACCCATCCAATTCAATACACACCATCACCACCAACCAAAAATCCACACATTATACCAAAAAAACACACACAAGATATACCCAAAAAAACAAATCGATAAGTTATAAAATTTTTGGAAACTATTCAATTTCAATCAAAATTTAAAAAAAAGATAGGGAGTCTACATGGAGGATCATCATCGATATCAACCATCAAACTGTTGTTATATACTTTATTTATTATTTATATAAAGATTACATATTATACTATACACTCCTTAAATATGAATTTGATGTATGAAAAAAATGTAAATTATACTTTAACTACTTTCGAGTCATTATTATTACAATTATACCCGAAATACAATTTATAAACCAGAGTCAACTTTCCTTCAGGATGTTTTCACTGTCATACGTCGTGCCGTGTTTTAAGATGTCAACAATATTATTATTACATGTATGATATATAAACTATCGTTAGAGATATAATTAAATATTATAAAAGTAGATTGTTTCGTTGTATGAGTATGAGTATGGTGCATGATAAATTTAAAATTACAAAATATGAGATGTAAAATAAATGAAATAATAAAGTTACTTCTTTCTCATTTCTGTTAAAATCTCAAAAAAAATAAAAGTAATAATACATAAAAATAAACGGCTTTCCAAAGTTTATTAGTTTTACTCCGTTCATTTAAGTGTTTAAATTGTAAGCACTCTTTTTCTTCTTCTGTAATATCTCATATTGAAATTATCATGACCGATTTTTGCCAATGCTCCTTAAAAAAGAACTTTTTTGAATGATTTACTACATACAAGCCTAACAATGCAATAAAATCAAGTTTTTGAAAAAAAACACCGAATTTTTTTAGAAACGATTCTTGTTTTATTCAAAGAGATGACATTTTTATAAAACTTAAACACCCGCTGCCTTTGCTGCAATTCTCTTATTTCTTTCCTCAGCGATGGACAGCTTGACACCCTTGCCCTTCGGAAGTGATACGAATGGTTTGTTTCCTTTTCCGATGATGAACACGTAATTAAGCCTGTGTAATTAAAAAAGATTGTTTTAGTATGACTTCATAGACAATTCTGTTACATTCTAGACTAGCTTGGTTGGTAAAATTTAGTTTTTGTCAACCCTCATGGTAATGCACTATATGCACAAAGGTCATTAGTGCGACCGTTGAAAAGTTATTTTATATAGCCTCCTATTTGATCCGAGACAATATGCTTTATAAATTGTCACAGCCTCCGAAAGGGGCAAACCTCACCAAGCGTTTAACAGTAAATACTCTAATCTCAAAAATATAATTATAATTGTACCTAGTGGCAAAAACGTGTCCCATGCTATCCTTAACGTGGACAATGTCAAACGAACCCGGGTGACGTTCTCTGCTGACAACAGTACCCACACGCCCCAAGTTACGACCTCCAGTGATCATACAAAGATTACCTGCAAAACATAACGAAAAGAGTAATGTAGATAACAGACACAATGCTTATCCACTAATGGCACAGTTTGCAATAACATGAATTTCCACTAACCAGGCTCAAACTTAATGAAATCCAAAATCTTCCCGCTGGAAATATCCACCTGGACAGTATCGTTAACTTTGATCAAAGGATCAGGGTACCTAATAGTTCTTCCGTCGTTTGTTACAATATTTGGAACGCCCTTAGGTCCAACTTGCAGACGCCTCACCTTGCAGAGTTTATACTGTAAATCAAGCCAAAAATTCACGCTCACAATTAATTCCACTTCGCTCATCATATCATAAAATTAAATTTATTTACGAGAAAATCAGAAACTTCAAATAATCATAGAGTTCATTGGATTATGCCTGAATTTTAGTTCATCACGCATACTTTAACCATAATAATAATAATATTTTGTTGCAATTTATTACCTTCGCTTCCTCCCCAGTAATCCGATGGATTGTGAAACGACCCTTGACATCGTAGATGAGGCGGAAATTCTCGCCAGTTTTCTCAATCTCAACGACATCTGCAAACCCAACAACACAAATATATTAGTTTTCCTTCCTGTCAAGCTTTTTATTCTTTATAACCGTAATAACCGTTCACAATTACAACAACATCCTTGGAAAACCTACAACTATCCCCTAATTTACTTCATCCACTTCCAATTATTTATTTATCCCCACTTCTAATCCCAATTAACTTCACATCCCCTTCCCCTGTCACACAGAACCATGCCGTCTTCTACTTCATTCACACAAGTTACCTTATTCCGTAAAAACCCCACATTTTAAATCCAATCACTATCTTCATTACCACAATCTCAACACAATCCTTCCTAACCACCACCAAATAATTAACTTGAACAATTAAATTTTTAAAAGACTTACCATCTTTAGAGATTTATCTCACACAACTAGTCCTGAAAAAAGATGTCCAAGAATTGACTGAGAGGAGAGCTGCATGCAAGAGACAAGCGGCTTGAATGAGTGTATTGTGTTCAGCATGCACATCCCATTTTGTATTTTCCCTTCGACCACCTCAACCCTCGGCCTCCAACTTCCCAGCTCGCCACCTAGAGCGCTCTCGCAACTCACTTTACACCTTCGCAATAAACAAAGATCTCATTTTACCCCAGTTTCTCCTCTTGCTAATCTTTTACACATTTTCATGTTGTTCATCTACATTCATTAACAGGTAAGCTGCTATGTAATTTTTTTGAGTATTAACAGGTAAGCAATCCAAGTGCAGGGAAATAGACAAATTCTCCTCAGGGGAAACTATTTGCTGGCTAATAAGTGGATGGATGAGTTTTGGGGGACAAGAGATAGTATAATAAATAGGCTATAGAAGTGGTGGGGTGGATGGGTGGTCGGGAGTTATTTCCGTGCGAGATGTTGTAATGCGTACAGGCAAATTGATACAAGTTTCATACAAGAGGGGATTGGGTTGCGTAAGTAGGTATTTTGGATGGAGAGGAAGGCTTGTTGTTGGGAGAGTTCAAGCAAATTCAAGTAGAAAGAGTGTATTTTGGTTTGGTAGCTTGAGTCAGCCCAAAAATATACTCATCTTCGTTGTTTTTGTGGAAGAAACGAAAGGAGTTTTTTTCTTGCTAGTTTGTTCTCTCTCCACAGCTCTCGGAACAAAAATTAATTGTTTTGAAAACTGCAATTTAATTGGAGTAATATTTTGTGGTTTAATTATTGTCAGTTGTCAGCCCAAGTTAATTAAAGAAGGGGGTAGAGTGTAGAAAGAAGAACAAGAAGTTAAAGAAGAGATTTGAAGTGGAGGAAGCTAAACAGTCGCTGTGCCAGTGTGAACGAAAGAAACTCTGGAAGTTTTAAATGAGAATTTAATTATTCTTGTGGCGTTACTAGCCCCCCGTGGTCAGCTGGATTTTTGCATAAAAACTGAACAACCGTGTCATTTTGTGGAATTAAGTTAAATTCTCAGTAAAGTATCAGTAAAGACCGTTTAAAGTTTTAACTATTTTGCAAATTGGATCGCCTTGTGCAGTGCTGTAATCAAGTATTGTTTGTAAAAACTAAAAAAGTACACAAAACTGCGTAACCGTACAGTGATTACTGGAGGTGATCTTGGAACAAAATTTACTATAAACTTTTGGTAAGTATTTTAAATAAAGTTTCTAGTTGTAGCATTTTAACATGTAATTTTATATTTTTGGGATAGTATCGGACATCGTTTTGCCACTAAATAAAGTTATTGCAGTAGTGTAATACGAAGCTTTTTAAGTATATTTTATTGATTAGTGCGGTTTGCCACTTTCGATTACTGTGACAGTCTATAAATCATATTGTCTCGGAGCAAGTAGGAGGCTAAATAAAATAACTAACGGTGGCCGTTAAAACGGTAGCACTAATGACCTTCGGGCATTTAGGGCATTACCATGATAGTTGACAAAAAACCAAATTTTACACACTCAAGTTAGTGTAGAATGTAACTATTCTCACATGAATATTCTTAATTTTATTTAATAGGTTGATATTCCGTTCCGTCTGCCACATCACCGTGCGCCCGTGGCAGCGTCAACCGTGACGCAGCTTGGTCAATTTTTTTGTGGCCAATTGTCTATAATCGGTTACTCCAAAGACGCCCAATTTGGATCGGCAGCCTGCACTAATCCTCCCAGTATCCTGAAGTATTGATTGAAAGATTACCTTGGAGTGTAGTGTCAAGTCGTTACCACTCATCACCATCATTCTCGTTGAGTCTAAGGACGATTGAATCTACGGAAGTAGAAATTGCTAACTAGTAAACTGCAAACCGAAGTTGTGTGCTGTTTCTCAATTTTCAAGCAAGCACAACAAAACAATTAAAAATGTCGGACCCCGTTTCAATGTCTCTGGGTAAGTAAAGTGTGAATTTCTCAATATAATCTTGCTTCGATATATTCTTCACTTTTGTAGTTGATTATCAAATAGTAATAATTCTTCTTTTTAAATCTACAGACGACTACATTAAGTCGCAGAAAAAATCGGGAAAGATGACGTATGGACGAAATCGTCGTGGCGCAAAAGCTAACCCAGGTCCTAGTCGCGGCGGAGGTGCTGCAGGACCTTATAGAGGTGGCCAGAACTCCTTCCGAGGCAACAGAAAAGGGCAACAGGCAAATAATAATGTACGCACTCAAACACAACTTCATTCATCAAAATCATCGACTTCATCTTGGACAACCATTTAAGCATAAATGCCTGCCGAGCATATGGAGAGTTGAGGCTTGAATATGCCGAAAAAATGACCCGGAAGGGGAAGCCTGAAGTTCACACTAATTGTGTGATAGCATGCGCTTTGAGCTAATGTGCGATCAAAATCAGCCGAACAGCTCTTAACTACACAAAGATTAGCAGACGAAACAATAACGTGACGACAAAAATTGTTTCATCTTTTGATAAATTGTCTGCCTTTGTTGCGTGCGAAAATACCAGGCGGTCATGGTTGAAAAATACCAACAATTCCAATTTTAGCTGACCATGGCTCAAAAATTAAAGTTGATGCTGTAGACAAGGCAAGAAAATCTTTTCGACGATCGTGTGGCGGTGAGCTGTGAGGAAACATGAGTCAGAGCGTTTGATGGACAGGAGCCGTGACTTTCCTTTCAGTTCTTCATTTCATCTTTCGACTCTGTATCTATCTTACCATTTTCCTTATTTAATTTGATGTCCGGTAAAAAATGAAACAGGGGATATTATTGATATGAATATTTTAATGGTTTAAATATTAGTAACTATTATTGATCATGCTAAATGTCTAAATCTTCAATATTTGGTTATCATACAAGAAGAAGCAGAGCGAAAAATGCACTGAGGTAAATGGAATTTTGTTACAATAATAAAGGGTCAAGGACGATGGAACAACCGAAAATCCAACCGTCGAAGCAGAGGACAGTTTACTGGTGGGGTACGTATTAACCTTGTGACTCATCAATAAACTGTTACTGTTACTCATTGTTACTACGTTAAATATTAAACGAAACGAAAAGACTTGTTCATGACTAGTTCGTGCCTTTCTGTGCAATAAACAATTTTCTTTTACTTTCTAAAGGCCACGGCAAACGTACCACGGGGAAATTTCCAACGATTTCCTGGAGGTGGTAGAGGAGGAGGAGGACAAGGGCAGGGACAAAATAGGCGCCTGAGCGTGAAGAAACGATCTCGTAATGTTAACCGTCAACAGGGACGACAACAAAATGTTGTGGCAAGGGGAGCACAAGGTGTGGCTCGGGCTCGGTTACAAGGACCTTCAAAGCAGCGCTATTTCAATAACTCAGTTGCTGCTATTGGAACTCCGCAAGGGAACCCCAAGAGAAACCAGCCAAGACGGTTACGGTTAAGGAATAGGCTCCCTGGAGTTGCTCCTGTAGTCATTGGCCAGCCTAATATTGTTGCTGCAAATAGAAACACGAAACGAGCATTTTTGAAACTCGCCAAGAAACGCGTTCAAAGAGCAAAACTGTTGGTCAGTAGAAAGAAGGTGCCCGCTGGAGCAGGGAAATTGAAGAAAGTTGTAAGTATTATTATTATTATTGTTACTTGATGTATCGGATATTAGTCTTAGTCTTGTGACAATTGTTTACGTTTGACCTTTACGTTTAGATTGCTGCAACTAGCAGTGGAAGACTAGCTCTTGTTCAGAACGGATTCGTCACCGTGAAGAATACCAAAGCTAAACGAATGGAGCGTGCCCTTGTTCAAATGAAGATTGCGCGTGCACAACAAGCCAGAAATAGAGTCTCACCCCAACGGAACGTCAACTTACCTGGAAGCTCAGGTGGTGGAAAGAGATCTGTTCGAAGACCATCTAAGTAAGAATCTATCATCAAGGATAACACTCCAATTTGCCTAACTTGCCTACTGAATCAGTTCATTTTGAAATTATATAACAAATATGCTTGCTTCTTTTTACAGTCCTCGATCGCGTGACTGGAACACTTCCATCGTTCGAACAATGACGAATGATTTGGTGGACGAAATGACGAGCAGCCAATTAAATCCAGATATTCAAAGGAAAATCGCTTTTATTCAGAGTCGTTCTAAAGGTGACCGCGCTCCAGTGATGCCAGACTTTAAAGCTCCTGTAACCACGTCTAGAATGAAATTGAGTGACCGTTTCAGGCTTTTGAGGGATCAGTAGATAGAATAGTGTAGGTAGACAAGTAAACTTTTTATGCAATATTATATAAGCTATCTTAATACCGAGAACTTAGAAGTACTGTAAATACGGATTATCATCATATCTTCTTGATTTTGTATTGTTATCTAAGGTTTCACAAAACAGCAATGATTTCTCTCCTGAAATAGGAAGCACATTTTGTAACATTCTTCTACAATGTTCATTTAATTGTTTAATTCTGTCTTTCGCAACGATTTTTTTCCGTTTTTGATAAGGGTAGATTGATTATTTAGATTTCGCCTAGCAAATAGATTCGAATATAGATTAGATTAGTAAACCATTAATTAACACCAAATAATGTTTCATTTTCATTATTGTTGTTTACAGTAGGATATAGCAGTTAAGATAAATCAGTTTGAAATAAATTTTATATTTCAAGAAGAAAACGACACGGTTATAATAATTGATGTTTAAACTAATACGAATACCCAAGCTACTTACTAATTACCATTATATCCAGACGCAATTTATTTATTACATTATTATATTATAATACCCGGCATGCATTTGAAGTCATTTCTGAACGTTGTCTTTGTACTTACATAATATGAATATAATTAACAATTATTATGTTATATGCATAATATGTTTATCCATAATTTTGAATGTGTTACGCTAATGTTAGTATAATCGAGAAGGCTAGAATAAAATTAAATAAAGTACAATTTTGATATTCCAAATCATTGTCTTGTTCTCCAACTACATTGTCTTGTCATATGCAGCATGTTCCAACCTTCTATGCATTTCAACACACAAATCCATACTTACGCAAGCTGTACCGGTTACCGGACTCTGGTTTGAGGCTGCTTCCGGTTTCCCTGCAGATAGTCGTCGTCGTCAACTGCAAAACTTATATGGTAAACCCCATGGAAATACTCGCGTGGGCTTGCTGGTGCATTTAAATCTTGCATTGGAAGAATCGTAAACTGGAGACGGTAGAGAGAAGATAATTGGCATTTCATTTATAAATTCTGTATACTATAAAATCTTGAATGAAGGCAATGCAGTCCCTTCCAACTCACACCCTGTAGGCAGCATAAGTGTCCATATAGTATCAGGTTTGCAGTCAGACGACACGTTACCAATTTTACAATTATGACTAATTTTGCATCTATCGTTTTGAATTAGATGTGCATATAGTTCGTATCATATTTTATGACTTGACAGATAGACCAGATCTCTAAAGCGTAATAACATAATGGCTGCCTGTGATCCTTGCCCTTGTCCACCCCCTTGTCCTATAAACGTCACCGTGAAAATGGCGTCTTCGTCTCCGGCACCCAAGCGTTGCTCCAGAAAGGCATCCAGAGCATCATGTGGTGGTGGTGGCGATCAAGCTTGTAACACAGGTTGCCGTCAAGCGTCAGGAACTTCATCCCGTCAATCAATTCCAAATTACATGAAACCACTCTCACGAACTCCCAGTTACTCTGCCCGAGTGAATATAAGTGGAGGGCCTATGTGCTGTCCTGGACATCCACGTCCAGACTGCTGTCGAGTCCCATGTCCTGAGCCCTGTCTTCCTCGATGTCCTTTGGGGATTTATGCTGAAAAGACACAGTCTCTTAAACCAGACCGGAAGTACGAGCCACCAGAAATCAAGTTTGAAGGGCTATCAACCTACCGAGAGCATTACTTCTTGAAGTGTGGAGAAAAGTCCAAGTCATTCAAGCCTGCTGCACAATTTGTGCCATCTGAAGCCAAAATGGAAGGTCTGTCAACTTACCGGGAGACTTATCACTGTAAGCCAGTGGTTCCGTATCAGAAGCCGATATGGGCTCGGAATGCACAGTTTGATCCATCATGCGCTCCAATGGAAGGGGTTTCCCAATACCGATTTGACTACAAGGGATGCATGGCTCCACCACCATCTTCCTTTAAACCTATGACAACATTTGTGCCCTCGGATGCCAAACTGGAAGGAATCACCACTTATCGGATCAACTATATCCCATATTGCCCCAGAGAATACGATTATGCCAGGCCAAAGCAGTCTGCAAAGCCAGTGGGGAGCCCATCCTGTGCTCCAATGGAAGGCATATCCACTTACAAAAATGATTATTATCCAAAATGCCTTGTCAAGACGAACAGCTTGAAACCTACGCTGAAGCCCCGATTCTCAGATGCTAAAATGGCTGGAATAACGACTTACAAAAATGACTACATACCGTTCCACTTTGAAAAATGCCCTGGTCCATGTATTCCTGCCGAAGTTTACGATCAATGCTACCCCAAAGCATGCATGTTTGCCTGCTCTGGCGACGAGGAGAAAACGGAAACTCAATCTGAATGTAATGACCCATGCCCTCCAATTCCGGGATGTTGCCCACCCCGACCTTGTGGAGTTCCTCCATGTGAGCCTTTCCCTTACACTATTAGCAACGCTGGCGAACAAACTCAGGCTTGCTGTGATTGTCTGAATGATCCACCAATTGAAAAAGAAGAGGACGACTGCTAGGATTAACGGGCAAGTAACGTCGTATCAAAATCTACCTGGTTATGTCGCAGAGAGATATTAATTTTTTACCGTAAAGAATGTTTATGTAAAATAATCTAATTATTAATGATTATTAATGCAATGCTGACGAAAATAAAACTTCAAAAGAGACATGATGACTATTTTATGCGTAAAATATGAAATTCTGATGCATAATTTGTTCACAAAGGCATAAACGGTTTGAGGTTGTAATGTGCTTTCAAACACTATTTGATAATTTGAAATCAGGGCGATTCCTATGTTCATCATTCAGTCTGATCGAATTAATTATGAGAATTTCGATTCTCAATAAGGTTTGCATAAAACTTTTGTAATATAAAATATATTATAACTATGCATTATGGATTGAGTAATGCAACGAAAATATCGGTTCGCAAATTCAATTTACTATATTGTTTCATCAACTAAATGTCTGGCATTGCGTTTTTTAGTTGGATTCTTATTTCGATATTTTTGACGAAAAATAAAAAATACCCGGTTTCACACGCTGAATAATCTGTTTTTACAAAACCGACTGGACTTTATATATTATGATTTTTGTATAAATGCATAACTATTCTAGCATTACGTTACAGTTACAAGAGTAAACAGTACAATATATATACAAGATTTAAAAGTGAAAATGAATAGGAAAAGAGTGTTTTATAGTATAACCTAACCTACACAATATAAAAATTTAATTGTTTCCACTAATACACGTGTACCATTCCGTAAGCAAAAGTCCAACATAAAATGTAGGTAAATAACGATCCAAAGAATCCATTCAACAGTATAGCCTTCCGGGATGTAAAATACCGTTGGTAATTCGCACCCGCTTTTGCAATTAAGATCAACCACATTCCAAACATGGCAATGAAATAGAAGCCAAATCCATACAAGGCAGTTAGTCCCAAGACCCCTGCCCCCATTCCAGAGAATACTGCAGTGCAAGTCCGGGTGTACTCCACAACCGCCGCATTATGTTGTATAGCACCCTGATTGTAAACTTTCGTCTCCCCTCCTTTCTCAACGGTAACGGTCCTCGTCCGCTGCATCTTTATCACCACAGAAGATTATCCAAAGTTCGAGAAACACTCCAAAATCCACCTTTTCACCCGTGACGTGAGAACAACCGGAACAGTCCAAATCCAAAAGCTCTGTAAATATTTAAAAAGTACACAGTTTAGTCATCATCACACTACTAAAGTTTTCAAATTATCATTAAAACTATAATTAATTGCAATAACACTAAAAGTTAACTGATGAATGTATTTACCACGCGTTTTAAATAATTCAATAGCGATTATCACACCAACACCTTCTGGAATGAATAAAGAGTAAATCCTCCACTAAAGCTCCACAACAGATCTCAATTAAATTCACTAACTTACTCCAATTAAATTACTCCTTGCAATTAAACTAGTAACTACAGCTGTTCTCTAACAGTTATAGTCAGTGTTTACAATCCGAGAGGTATCTGCTCCTTGTCACACGACACATACGACAAAAGTACACACTCACGCAAGCAAGGTGAAACATCTGACACAAAATTTGAGGCGGAAAAAGTGCATCCAAAAAATATTTTGGTTTCATGCATGCCATCAGACTAAAAGCACGTGTGCGGCCAGCGTTTCAGAAATTTGCGTGGAAAGAGTGATTAAATTTTAATGATTAGTTAAATTTGCAGAGTGATTTAGACTTAATTAAGATTTCCTAGTGTTCAGTCTACACTTAATTGATTGTGGTGTTCAGAAAGGTGTGGTAAAATGGTGATTAAACGAGTTTTGGGATCGGACGCCAGCAGAGAAGAGGAGGGAGTTAATGACGGTTTATCGGAAGATGATGAGATTGACTCAGGTTTGTGGAGTTTAATTGGGTAAAACATTAAATGAAATAATGGGTAATGTGTTAATGGGGTGTGTTTTATGTTGATGTAGATGATGACATGTCTGAGGAGATTGGGACTGCTGCTGAGGTGGAACCGGCACCGAAAAAGCTGAAAAGGGATGTGACCAAGGAGGCTGAGAAAGAGTTGGCGACTTACGATGAGATTGTTAAGGATCCGGAGATAAAGTTTACTGAGAAGCTTGTCAAACTTTCGGGCTATTTGGAGTCGGTGTTCGAGAATAATGTGAATACGTTGGAGTTTGAGATAAATTTTAATGACTGGGTTAAGAGTACGCTGCTGAAGCTGTTGGAGGAAGGGACAAAGGCGTCAGAGGAGTTTTATGGGTTGCTTTGTAAGGTTTTGAAAGTAGCTCCGACGATTGTTGAGTCAACTTGTGAGAAGGTGCTGACCTTTATATTTGCTAGGCATCACTTTAGTTCAGAGGGTAATTTGGCGTTTGAGGATTTTATGGAGCAGTTAGCGTATACGTTTGAGAAGTTAAGGCGATTTCCAAAGTTGATTGCGAGGCTACTTTGTTGTGTTCGAGATAGTATAAATGGATTGAATGAACAAGGAGGGTCTGGTGGGGCTCAGAAGTTTATGAAGAAAATGTTAGGGTATAAATCGAAAGAAATGGGTATATTTTTACTGCCGAAAAGATTTATGGATTCGTATGCATCAATCGTTAGTATGCTGTCTGCTGGACAAATTGTGGATTTGTGGAAAATGCTTCAACATAATTTGGAGGAGGAATGCATTAAAAAGTACACCAGTGCCGGTATGTTGAATCTTCTGTGAATTTTGCAAAGAAATTAAAAGAGACGCACAGAATTTTCTTAATATTGTATTGTATTTTTTCTGTGAATTTACAGGTGCCACTTCAATGACATGCTTTCTGACGGTCATCGTAGAGTTAATTGTAACATTCTTGTGTAGCATCAAAGTAGTCGATTATTCCATTCCAACGTCCACTGTCGATAGAGTTATTGAGATGATGAACAAGCTTAAGGAGAACAGTATTTCTGAACTCGCATCTCTACTGCCATCTGAATACGTAGGTTTACTAAAGTTTGAAATGTATTTATTGTCTAACCTTCAGATGAACTGAAAGAATGGTTTATTAAAAGCTTTAAAAACTATTTGTATTGTGTATTAAATTTTAGGATACCACCTTCACACGCTCTTTTCTTAAGTTGTGCAATGGATGGGGCCACCTCCACAACTTCATGTGTATTTATAATGAAACGTACAAAAACAATTTCACACAAAGTACTGTTGACAGCCAACAAGCTGTGGATCTGTCGTTCCTTCTTCCACAGTTATCTTCGGAGGAATGGATGTCCATGTGGACGACAATTGACAAGAATGGAGATGCCGTTAGTGCTTCCTATATGGTATGAGGCGTTTAGTTTGATGCACAATATTTTATTTTCCACTGAAATGTTTAAGGTAGAGCAGGACGTTCAGTTGATCGTTATGATACCCTAAATTATATTCTGTTTTTATTTAAATTGCAGACAAGCTTGGTAGCTTTGAAGTTGAAATGCTTCGCAGTGATTGGTCAAACCAGAAACGCAGCACCTGCAGATGACAGCAGTGGTGGTGTGGAAATTGTGGACATTTTGCAAAAGAACATGCAAGAAGCAGCCACCTTTCTTTGGAATCATCAAGGTTCACTAAGGACCGAACAAGACTCCACGTTTCTTAGTGCACGCGAAGACACTCTTAGAATTGCAACAGTGTATCTTCCACAAGACGAATTGTTGGAATATTCGAAAACCCTTCTGGATAATATACTAGTACCTACCAATCCTGCGTCGAATAATTTAAATATTCAAAGTTTTCAACAGCAACTCTCGTCAAATATGAAATTTCGGGTCGCTCTCGTTCTAGAATCACTTTACGAGGGTGTTAAACGGGTAGGCAAAGGAAATTCGATGAAGCGACCAGCCAAAAAGTTTTTGTCTGAGTGTTTGAGTCCCATTTGTAAGGTTAAAATTCTAGAAGCTCTAGATCTAAAAGAAAGCAAAGGTAACACTTCATTGGATACGGAATTGAAAAAGTCCATGATGGAAGCAGTTAAAATTGTTAATGATGTAATGAAGGAGAAATCCATTCAGAACTCAGATGATCAAATTTCAGCAGTATTAGTGAGGGAAATTATATCACTTATAGGTCAGGAAGAGCTGTCGCAGTATCCTAAAATCATTAAAACTATAATACTTTTGAGTTCCATGTTAATTTTTACGTCCTTGGTAAAACACGGGGAAGAGGCTAAAGAAATCATAGATGAATTGAGTTCTATTTTAAGTGAATGTGGACGCAAGTCGCAAGGAAATGACATGGTATTTCATATTAATTGGCTTGAACTCTTTAGATTAGTTAAAAATTCTGCGAATAGTTTTTCTGATAATGCAACCAAGAGCTTGTGTGCCTTAATTTTGGAAAATCTCTACGTTTCCCCAAAAACTGCGAACGATTTTGGTGATGAGTTCATCAAACATATTTCCGACGACGACTCTTCGCTAGTGTCCACGGAAGGATATTTAACGATTTGTGTTTTGGATCATGTTTTGGAGGTAAGAAAACTTTATTCATATGACTTGTAGGTAGATCGATATATTGAACTTCTCACGTCACCCCGAAAGTTTTAACTCTACTTTCATTGTTAGTCACATTGCATTTTAAATCAATTTTACTTAATTGTATAGGAGGTGTCAGGGACAAAAACGAAATCAGCTCCGATACTAACTAGCCACGCCAAGGAATTGTGTAGCGTTGTCGTTAACAAATTGTCAGACGGCTCAATCATTACCGAGCTACATGGTTCCATTCATTCTACTAAAAAGAATAAAAGGAAAAGTTCTGCAACGCCAACAAAGAAAAGCAAGCTGCCCAACAACTACGTTTCTCGTGTCTTACGCTCTTGCTATCTATTGCTGAAAGGGAAATCAAACATGAGCCCAGAGGACGCCTCAGAAATAGCTGTCATCGTTCTGCCGTACTTGCAGTTTGCATTAGACAATTTGGCGCTGAATAGTGAAACTATTCAGCTTGAAAATGACGGAGGAGCATTGCTCAATTGTATTCAGTTTATAATTGAAGCATTGAAAGATTTTAAAGAATATCGTGAGAAATTGCCCCAGGATTTCCTTTTGAGAGTGTGGAATACAACTTGCATGTTGGATCCTAACAGTAATGCTGAAATCACAAAGAAATTGGAAACAGAATTGCCCAGACTAGTATTAGAAATCGCAGATGAGTCGGAGTTTCAATCAATTTGTGATTCTATTATGGAACGGATGGTAAAATAAATCATGCATATTATACTTCATGTGATAATATATAAAATATATTTTGATTAAAAAGGATTTTTGTTTTCCTAATGAATTCCATTATCCCATTTACAGGAAAAAGACTCTGAATTAATTTCAACAGCCCATGTGCTCAGTAGTTTAATCAGCTCTGAAATATCTTGTGAGAAAAAGAAGCAAATTCGTAGATCCACCATTGAACTTGGTCTCTATAAATATTTAGACCATATTCATGTGTGGAAAACGTCTGATGAATTTATTCGACTTGCTGTGCCGTACATACAGTTCCAGACTTCTCTACTAAAAAGGAGAAAGGTTTGTGATAAGTCTATGTTTTGTATTTTAGTTTTAACGACTGATTGGTATTGACTAACAGAAGTTCTAAACATTTATGATTTTTCTGGTTTTATAGCCTATGGGCAGTTTGACTACCTTGTCACTTTGCATGTCATCCATAACGTCGCTTCCTCTGGATAAAATTCAGTCCATTGATTCATTTAAGACGGCATTCTCTGCGATAAGTGACCTGCTGAATGCCTTAAATGTTCACAGATTAGATGTCATTTCCTTCCGGTCCCACGTTTTCGTACAAGTAAGTGAAAATGTTCTATTGATTGTGTGTATGAAGTGGGTTTAAGAGGGTCTGATAAAGAGAATGTCAAAAACTAATAGTAAATAAGCATGGTAGGTAGAATTGACTCATCATATAATATTCAGTGATAATAAAAAAGTAATCCCCTTCATTGTGATTATAAGCTGCTACACATTTTCTATTTCGAATACATATTAATTTACAATTGATTACTTGACAGTTTCATGTCAAATACACAAAATGAAAGTGAATAGTGTTTTGATTAAGATACTTTGTGATTTTTGTTGCAGTGCTTTCAGTTCTTGGTTGACAGTTTGGTGAAGAGGGCCGATCAAAGGAATAAACTGGCCGACAGGGAAATCTACGATCTACGCCATTGTGCACATTGTATTGAAAGGTAAAAAAATTGACGCATTCAGAGTATATAAAGAAATGGCGATGACACATTAAGTAAAAAATGTCAAAATATAATTTTCCTATCGCAGAGTCTGTCAGTCGGCTAAGTTGGGTAGAGAAGAGCTGGCCCGTGTGTCTCCATACCTAATTGTGATTTTATTGCAACAATTTGAGAAGACTACTGTCTACCCTATCGTTAAGGTAAGAAAAACAACACTAAATGGAATACTGGGTGCAAGGTAGTAAAAGTACGTTGCCCACCCTCTATAATCTTTTGTTTCGTGTGTGTAGAATCCTCTATTGAATGGATGCTATAAATTGCTTGACATGTGTGATGATCACGGAGTTTCTCACGTAAACTCTATGCTGTCAACGGGATCGCGAGAAATATTTAAAGCAGTTTATGAGCTATATAAAAAGTTTTATCGATACAAAGGGAAAGTGTAAATATATCAACATTAGTTTTCTACCATTTAGATTTGTTATATTTAATTTTAATATTAAAATGATATATATTTACTTATCGTATACCCCTATAATGTCTTTAATTATTAAAATAAAATCATAAACATGTGAAAAATGAATGACGTCTTCTCTGGATGATGATTAATTAATCAATATTTTTTATGCTACCTATATTTATCTATCAATCTAGATTAACGTTTCATAAAAAAGATTTAAAAATCAGATTAGATGCCAGCTACTTGAAAGTGCTTTGAATCATTAAAAGAGAAATCAATCCATTAATATGCGATCAATCAAGGAATTAAAATGCATTTGGTAAGCTAAATCTTGAAATAGCAAGTTGTGTTCGCTTTTACTGCGCATATCACACATAATGTGCAAGCGTACGTTGTCATATTTTTTGCTAAACATTATTCATGAAATTATGGTTATGACCATGACCAATGTTTGATGAGATGAGAATCCACTACTGCAAGCTATGACAGTTTAATTATAAATAGGTATGAACGCTCACAACCTTAATCTCGCAAATCTTTCTGACCATACTTTCACCGATAAGTTTAAAGCGTTGTTATTTTATAATTAAGTGTAGAATATTAAATTTATTTTAACAATAAGCCGTTTGGTCATACTGACGAATGTGTCAGTCAGCGTCAATTTATATATAGGTATGTTCCAGGAAGCAAGTATAAAAATAATAGCTATACAAACTTGTAATACAAATTGCATAGCATTTTTGGATTTCTTATCTAAAGTAATAAATAGCTACCTGGAAAGTGTTGACAACATCAATCCATTATTGATTATTTCAGTCCAACATCACACCGGGCTCTTGTCGAGAGAGGTGGTCAGACCCCATATTTCATTTTGCCGTTTCAAAATTGCAAGATGATAGCAATCAACTGAATTTGCGGGGCTTTACTTGCATGTCGTTTTTGAAGCTCATTGCTCCAAAACGAAGAGAGTTATGGGGTTGTGAAAGTTAACGATTTTTGCGTAATTAGCTATCTAAAGCAAAAAATATGCATAATTAAGCATACATTGTATTTGAAAAAATGATCAGCGCAAGTTGCTGCACCAGATAGGAAAAAACATTTTTTCAAAAACTTAATTATAACTTTAAGGGAGCTCTTTGTAAGCATACTTGCACTGCTGATATTCTCCTCAGAGTAACATAGAGCAAAGCTCCTAAATCCGGCCCAACCCATGGGGTCGGGTAACTGAAC
>JAHZMV010000909.1:0-26506 GCA_027743765.1 Coecobrya sp. COE2
AGCAGGCAGAAAAGTTAACTTTGCATATTTCAAATTCAATTTAATGTTTTAACAACCATTCTTTCTTTTTTTACTTCTCTCCATTTTCACTCGAAAGTTGTCTTGTTCTTGTGTATAATATCCTTCTATGTGTGTATTGTTAACTGTTAACTATTCTGCACAACCAAAAATACTCCAACTTGAGCAAGCATTACTAGCAGTGCCACCTCATAATATCCCATATTCTAAGTTGGTGATAACGATGTTGCCTTCCTTTCCTATACCATTGCATCATTCGATTTACAACCATCGTCAGTTCTCAAACTCGCAAAGCGACTGTTCCACTTTTCAGCGTTTACGTTACGTTTCCTCTTTAAAAGGCTTGTTGCCAGAAACAGAGAGTGAAGACTGAAGACCTGTCTTGCCTCCCTCCTCCCTGGCCTGCTACACATTTTCAGCGGAAGAATCGATATCATCGATGAGTCAATAGCCCGGTGACTCTATATAGATCACTACATAACATTGTTCCTTGTACTTTGCTACCTATTCTACTCTTCGTCAGATGTGTGATGTGTGATGATGCTGATGTGATGTGTGGAGGATGAAAAGAGCAGAAAATCAATCGATTGCCCTTTTCCTTTTTCTGCTTTTCTCATAAACGACCTCTCCTTTCCTTTCATTGACAGCTGCCCATTTTCTTCAATGAAATAGCGCCCTCGCGCATACTATCCCATTTTTTAAGGCGAGCTACATGCAAACTCTAAAAGAGTTAACGTCAAAGCGGCATTGAACACAACTGAGAGTTTACACAAACAACCCAGGAAAAAAATTGCTAGTTGCCAGTCTAAAATCAAGACAGACGGGAAGACTAGTGATAAGAATCCGTTTAAGAAGTCGTCTTAAATGTCTGCCATTTTTCTCTAGCGACTTTTGTCTATTTCCCTTAGACATTGACACTATCAAATTGTGACAATTGAATAGCTCAGAATCAGTTTGACACTTTTCTGTGTACTTTTTAATACAGGTGATATGATAGACAAAAGAAGCAAAAGTTTATTGCTGAATCTATTGAAATTCAAACTTTTATTCAAATTCACCACCTTCAAAGAGAATTAAGGAGTACGAAGAAGTGTTATAAGGAAAATACAAAATGGTAATGAAACGCTTTTATTCCATTAAAATCCCTCCAATAATCGTTATGATTAGCACTTTTGGATAATAGTTTGCTGAAATAAATGACGGGTAATGCTTGACGGGACCGTTCATTCATACGTGACGGAAAGTACAATGAGCATCACGCATCACAATGAAACGACTATAATGCATGCTTTTAAACGACTAACTTGCAAATCTGGAAGAAATGCTTGAAAAGTAGGACTCCTCTAATATCCTCATCAATAAACTGCCCTGTGTGCTGTTAATAGCTGCTTTCATGTTTCATGAATGCATGCGCATATTTCCTTTCCGAAAGCAATAGAGAAGCATTTGAGTTCAGCAAGCACAGTAGTCGTTATAGACAAACTGGCAAATTACATCAAAGCAAAATTGCTCTTTTCTTTTCAAGTAACTGACTTAAGTACTTTCTGACTATTAGCAACAGCAGCACACACACATATTCAGTATTAGTAATAACAACGGCCGAAAAACAACATAAACCGATTCGCCGCGACGACCAAGCGACCGACTTTTTTTCAGAAAATGAAAGAAAAAGTTTCTTTTGCCCGTCCATTCACTATACTCACTTCAAAGTTGTGCATTTTATCAAAAGCGGAATCCCGACATAGTTGGTCAGTTAAAGACCAAAACGAAAGAAATAAACTCAACCCAAAAAAGTAAAAATGTAAGTAAAGCTTACTTCTCTACTTCTTAAGTACTCTTTCTGGAGCTGTTCATAAAACCGTATATCTTGGCCAAGCATCTCTACACACGTCCTTGTATTATCCTGACCAGTATTTTGAATCAAGGACGTTTCTGATGAACGTACCCGTGCTCTCAATAAAAATGCACTCGAACAAGTTGAAGCTCAAGTAAAAATCGGAAACGCCCTCTTAAACACAATCAAATCACATAATATCCTTTTTTGACTTTGATCACTATACGTACCCATACGATCGACATCACGATCAGGCAGGCCTTTTGGGTAAGCTTAAACTAAAATAAGCCTTTTTCTCTCTTTCCTGTAACTTTTCAACTTCAACCATCTCCGCAAAAATGCTTTTATGTATTTTTTTTCTTTATACAATTTCCCCCAAACGTGTAGTTTTCTTTTAAACTTCCATCCAAAAGAGGTTCCGATTCTCTCTCTCAACTTTTGTTATACGACCCCTTTGATTTTGTACGATTTTATAAGCTTCAACGTGCTGATATGGAAAAACAGAAATCTTTATTTCCAATAATGGCACGCACGTATCCTATAGTGCAAGCTCTTATTCTTTTTCTTCAGCGAAAAAAAGAATAAAAGAAAAATCACATCAAATTCAAATCGGTTAAGTGAGTTTCATGATCCATGATGAGCATGATGATGAGAATGACCTTTTATTGGCCAAGATGAAAAAGAAAAGGACCAACAATGTAACCACACTGCCGCCACCGCACAACCAATAAAAAAGTAAAATTGAACAACAAAAAAGGGAGCTCATACTGGAATAAGTTCTTTTGTTGGAGGAGTAAATTGTAAAGAAAAAAAATTAATTGGGTTGATTTGATTAAATTATACTGTACACACACCCGAAAACATGCGTATTGACTCCCATCCATGTTAAAATAAAACCCTAAAAAAGAATTGGTTTAAATGACTAAAATGAATTAGGCATCTGCAATTCATACAAACGAAAAGATCAAATGGCACACAAAAGACTTTTTTGTTAAGAGCTTTTTGCTTTGTAGCAAAATCGTAATTGCATTTTACTGGATATAGGATGAAATAAAATGTTGGTAACAAGAGAAATTGTTTTGTTCATAGCAAAAATGCATGAAACTTTTACCACCCACGCAAATTTTATATTTTATTTTACCAAACCTAAAACTCCGACAACCACATCAAATAAATGTGTTACACTAATAAGTTGGCTAATTCATTCAAATTAGAGGATATACATACAGCAGCAGTGCAGTATCATCAGTAGCGAGCAGGATCATTGCTCCGTAATCCCCGATGAAACATTTTAGCAAAGCTTTTGACATCAGTCAAAAGTAACAAAATAGCTTAAATAATCTCTCTGTCTCGATAACATTCTGTTCTGACAATAAAAAGCTCGTTTTTTTCTTACCAGATTACAACCAATTCAACCATGCTTTTAAACCAAAACCACATTATTTGCATGAGTGGTTCCTTTATGCAAATTTTTCAACTATGACGGAAAGAGAAAAAAAGATGATGAGCTTGAGCTTGAACCATACACGACGACATACGCATTATTGTAAAAGACCGCAATCTCTTATGCATTACCATATGACAAGAAAAAATTTTTCGGAACAAAGTTGGCTTCATATATCGTTCGTTGGAATGTGTTTTGCAGCTTCAGCAAAAAAACACAAACCAGAACTCGACAGCTCTTATACGCAGAGCATCCATTAATAGCGACATTCGGCAGAGAGTTCACTGTTCTGCTGCTGCTGCAGCTATTCATAGACGCACCATGGCCATTGGAAAGGGAAAAATGTGTTTATATTCTTGAGGATTTTCACTTTGATATTGTACCTAATACATAAAGCCATTCTACAGTCATTGCTATTTGCCAAGTGTCATCATCATCTGAATTACTCGAGTGAGAGTACAAAGAGAGATTTTTTCCCTTCTACTCAACGTGCCAATTTCCTGTCTTTGGCAAATGTCACTGTATCTTTCATTACTTGCCAGCGAACATTACTACTTCTGGTTCTGGTCTTATTGAACTGCAATGTAAGCTTTTTTTCATGATATGTGTACATTGTATGCGTTTGAGATAGGTATATAATCTATTATGCGTATTACTATTATTATGTTTTTGTTTGCGAGGTACTTGAAATTTTGCTTTTAAACGTGTGCAGTTTATTTTTAAAATAGTTAACTTTTCGATTGAAGTTGACGTGTGAAATTTGTAAATGTTTGTCTATTTGGTATTTTCAAGCGCTTACCTCCTTTTCGCTTCATATCTGTCCAGATAATCCCAAAACACGTGGCCAGCACTCAATAAATCACACGTTTGTTATCGTATCCTCCTCTCTTCTTTAAAATTGCAGCTGCTGTCACTTTTTTCTTTGAGTTTTGGAAATCGTGCGGCACAGTTTTTAAAAAGTTGATTCAGGAAGTTTTCTTGCCCTGAGGATGAGGATGATGCTGAGGATGTGTGGAAATCTGTAAGATAAACAAATGAAAGGTATCATTTCTCTGCTTAAATATATTTATAATTTTAACTAATGCATAATTTGGCAATTTCATAATCTTTCTAGATGCTACGGAATAGGTAATCAAGTAATTTCCTCTCTGAAAATGTTAAACTTTTTTTTGTAATCTTGCTCAGTGACCTAAATAAAGTTTCACTCAGAATAAAACGGTAAAAGTGAGCTAACTTTTTAGTGACTTCCGCGTGCTTTATCGTAAACTTTTCTCTGTTTATGCATAAATACAGCCCTTATAAACATGATATCTTGAGCGTACAAAAAATACTGAATAATAAAAATGTACCTAGGCCGTTATTGTCTCTTTATATGCAAGAGAGCTCTGCCTACATCATGTATCCACGTAATTACCGACTTGGATTTTATACATTACTTTGCCCTATTTACAGTGCGTTCACTGTGTGCGTTCCAGTGATCCACTGTTTATTTGAAAATTATTTGGATACATCCACGTGTAGCAATTATACACATAAAACGACTCTGCGTACACATTTATTTATTAGATTTTATTGTCTGACATTAGCAAAGCATGTTTAATCACAGATACAGTTTACAACAACAACTACTTATCGGAAACTGTTCAAAGGAAGTGAAAGGAGAAAAGTTTATATTACATTTACTTTTACATTATACATACGTTGAATACATTCATGGGAGAAAGTATCGTACAAATGATGTTGCCTCTATAGCATATAATATTGACATTATTGTGTACATGAAAACCATACCTAAAGAAACCCAGTAACAACAATCAACTCCCAAATGGAGCAAGTATATGCGTAATATGATGGTTACAAAGTTTCGGTTCTGCGTAGAGAAACACTGAGAAATTAAATATAATAACTAGAGCATACGTCACCAGAGGGAAACCCTAGATCAGAAATCTTTTAAACGACTTTCCTATACATTACTATATGATGACAAGTAAAGCAACAGTCAATTCAGTCTACTCTTCCAAAAGAAAACTTTGCAATTTTTACATCATCCGTTCTTCTGGAAAAATAAAATGACTACAACTTATCTGCGGCTGCCCACTCTTTCCGTGTATATACTTTTCTTCCTACCTACCAGACAAACACGGAAAGTTTATAACCAAAAAACACGCATGCATGCTTGCATGCATCTCCGGCTTACTCTCATCTCTGGGGGAAAACAAGGATTTTTTTTACTTGAAAATGTGAGTCCCTGTTCCATTTGTAGATACCTATCATTGCCGATACAAGTAAGTATACTGCGTAGAGTGCAAAACGAGAACATAAAATATTGCTAAAAAGAAGCTTCTCAGCTGTAAAACGAAGGAAATCGTTCGGAAAGACTTTTCCCAGCCTCGTTACACACATTTCCATTTGAGTAGCTTAAGTTAAACCCAGGACGCTAAACAAAAATAATATCATCCAGCCATTCACCACCGAACAAGCACAGCGAGTGAACAGTGAGACTTGCATGTAGTGCGTAACACATTATATGGTGGAGCTTGTTAAGGAACCGTGTGAGGAGTAAATACAGAGGAGAATTTCAGTGTTGCTTTCTTTTCCCAGTGAAAGTCATGCATATGGATGGATTATGGATCCATTCAAGGATCTAATCTCCCGGGTTCTCATGCTGTTGAAAAAGAAGCAGAGAGGAGACGAAACAGCGGAGATGATTTTTACTGCTGATAAGCTTGAATGGGTTGAATACTGAAACCACCGAAACGACCGAAACCCAGTTAGACCAACTTTGCTTCTTTCTACAATTTTCCAATAAGATCCAGTCGTGGCCTGGAAACCTATATTATCCTTCCATTATTCTTCTTGCCATCCTCTCCTCTACAAACTGGAGCTAATAACTATAGCAACCTCACGTACATCCGACAGGCAACGTGGAGAAAGTTGTTGAAAGAAATTTGTATTTTCCTTTGTCCCAACTAGGGACAACACTACCCGTATTTTGTAGAATAGTATGCAATGAAATAAATCAGGAAAAAGGAAACATGTTTTAGATTTAACCAAATTATATGTCTATGCATTCAGCTAATAACTGTAGAAATTCAAAAATATTTTATAGATCATGAATATGCCGTTTTTGTTAGCTTTCGCAATACATTGAATTTACCTATGTGACATTTCGTGCGTTTTGATAAAGTGGCTGATGACGGTATAATAATATTATGTACATGCATTACAGTAACTGACGTGAGCAGACATTGAATTTCCAATAAAAGCAACAATATGGCCGCGTGGAACAGCAATGTGTTACTCTCCATTTATATCTCAACATTCCCATATTTTTTATTTAAATCAGAATATTGTCTGCAATAAATCAAAAGCTCAAAAGAACGATTTATAGGTATTTTGCCATCTTAATTTATTCTGTTTCCAAGTTCCACTATGCATTATAAGCAAAGGAATTCGTTCGGAACTTTATTATCCTATAATTGACCTCCTCTGGATTCACTTTCCTTCCGGAAAACAGTAGTTGAAATCTTGTTGTCGTGAAGAGAAAGATTACCAAGTCCATCAAAAGTAAAGAAGTCTGGCCATTGCATATCTTTGTCACTCTGTACAGCCCTGTATGCTCTAGGTAGTTGTTTGGGATCCCCAGTTGTATCAATGCTGTAAACAGCAGATTCGGGTAAACTACCAACATACCAGTTACCTCGATTGTCCATCGCAGTTCCATCTGCTTGTCCCATGGGCTTTGCACCCAAATCTTGAACGACATTATCTGGCAAAGTTGGATTTTGCTTGAGAGTGGCACTGTCCTTCAAAATGGAAGTTGACATGGAGTAAACATGATCACCCGCTTTTGGCGAGTAGTATAAAGTAGAGTAATTAGTGCTTTTCGGGGTGAGACCCAGTCCCGTTATACCAAAATGGATTGTTGCAGTGACACCGTCAATTGTGACACTTGTCTTGGTAGGATCCTCTTGCATGGATGAATGTGTAGCAAACCAGGAATCATTGTTCTTGTAGTCGTAAACGATTATTGTACAGGTCATGTTCAAATTGGCAATGTAGCTGTAACAGTCGTCTCGAGATGTACAAGCCACTTGAATGTCTTTGATAATATTGGAGTCCCGAGGAATAACTTCATGGGGAAACTGATAAGTTCTTTCGATTCTGTTTGCGATTAAGTCATAAATGACAAGTTTAGCAGGACAAAGATTTCTAGGATTTCCGGTAATAACTTCTGGTCTTCCGACATCAACTATCCAAAGTCGATTGTAATTATCCAGTTCCATTGCTTGTACTAATTGAAAAGCTGAGCAGTTTCCAACTTGTTGCATTTCCCAATTAGGGAATGGTTGTAATTTTGGACCCCGATTTCGGTTGAAAAATTGGTCCACAAGAGATTTCTTGTAGGGAATCACATTCATTGTTGATGGGACGCCATTAAGGAATCTGGGTACAGCGACGAACAGCATGTTTCCATATATTTTCACTCCGGTTGGAGCACAGTTAATGGGAACAAATTCACCACTTTTAATAAGCTCATTTCTAACAGAGTCGTTGGGAAAGGTGAAGTCTAACTGTTTCCATTCATAGTGCACTTCGTAATTGTTGAATTGAGCGGATACCAGCGGAAGGAATAAAATGATAGACGAAAAAGGAAATAATGATTTCATGGTTATCACTAATCAGAATTCTGATCCTGATGGATATCACAACAATGGAATTTTATTCTGAAGATTCTAATGCACAATATTGTCAAGTGCGTATGTAGACCCGAAATGTTCGTAGCTTACTGTGATGAGATTAATAATTTGCTTTTCCTCCTTTCTTTTTATACACTCTCCTCTCAATCCAATTCCATGCAGTCGTAAATACAAAAGTTGGGTACACACTCGCCAATAAATTAGTTGCCACCTTTCCATAAATCAGTTTTATTACACTGGATTCTCGGAAAATGTGATTAATATGCATGTTTGTACATATTTCTGTGGTTTATAACGATTAATGGATTGTAATGGAGTGTAATGTGCTATTGAATGATAATTTGCCCTTGGGCTTTCTCACACTTGTTTATTCAATTGCATCAGCAATCAGTCAATGAATTACTGCCAACTTAAAGGTACTATTTTTCAATATTCCAACAATTAAATGACCACAGGACAAATGAAATTTGTACATAACAAGTCGTTTAACACTTCAAGTACCAACCGGTAGAGATTAGTCAAATTATTTATAGAACTATCAAAACAAATTACACATTATTCTCCTTGTCTGGTAACTATTATCTATGCATTATACATTTTATTTATGCAGTTTAAAATGTAAATCGTGACTGGTGAGTTTATGAGAAAAATTGGCATTCCCATCATATCGCCAATAAACCTGCCAAATCTAGATATAAATAACCGCCATCAAATCCTCTATAGAGTAGAGTTAATGATCGAACCTTTCACACCATCCATCTTCTTTGGATATAACCTACTCATACCATTACGTTGGGGCATTGAAACATAAAGAAGATACTTGATAGTCCCAACTGAATTGCCATTAACTTTTTCCAGGAAAATAATGCTCTACTTCTTTCTCTTCTACATGGAAAATCTACAAACCTTCCTCTTTTGCATCCTGATAGATTGATGAACCAGAAGAGCTACCCAGCAGGATAAGAAAGTAAAATATGTCAAAATTGAAAATGTTTCAGTTAACAAAAATCCAGCACCATTATTTAGCATTCCTATTTTGGCTCCCTGGAGGACCTGAATTGTTGGACCAGATTCCTTCACAAACAGTCTCCAAGTTTTTTTTCTCCTCTTTTAGCATAACAAGCTCAAAACTATATATTTATTTATTATAAAACATACTAGAAAAAAACTCCCAACCAATCTTCACTCGCCTACTCACCCATCTCTCTCTCCCTCTCTCATTGCACCACTTCACTCAACTTTTACTCCCATCACATAATAAATACTCACATACTTACACAAGAAGATGATAAAGAAAGCGCCGGAAATAAGACCCTGGAGGATATCAATCCTATTCAACCCATCCACTGCTTTTTTTTGCTTTCGTCCTCCTCCTTATGGAATTCTCAATTTTGTTCCCTCTCACTCTCCTCTTACTCAACTCTTGTTCCCTGTAGTGCTACTTACACATGTACCTAAATAAATATTAAAAGCGGACACACCAACAGCAGAGCAGCAGCAGCAGTAGTAAGAGTAGCAAGAAAAAATAGAATCATGGCTCTTATCCTCTTCTGCTAGCTTAAAAAAACTTTTTAGTATTCACCACACCGAGGAAACGAAGCATACATAACCCAATATTCTTACAGCATATAACATTCTTTCTTTTTCTCCTTGCTTGACATCCACATGGCATGGCTTTCTCGCTTATCATTTTCCTCTCGCATTCCTCTGGCATGTCTTCTTGTGTTTGTGCCTTGTGCTTGTTTTTTTTCTCGTTCTGATACTATACACATCATCCTCCTCCTCATCGCCATCATATTTTCATTCTAGCTTGTGAAACGCGAAGAAGGAAGCCAAAGAAAGTAAACAAACAGGATGAGTTGTTGACTGTTGAAAGAGAAGTACAAGTGGAGTACATACCATTACAGCAACAAGGAACACACACAGACATGAACTAGTTTTCTGCGAATACCAAAAAAGAATAGCAGTGGAACCAGAGGAAGAATAGGGCAAGGAATATGCAAATAAATAGAATGCCTATACAACACACCAACAGTTTACAAGCTTGTTTAGGTTGTTGTCCTTACTTGTATTTTTGTATTTATACGCTTATTTGAAAAGATGATTCAGAAATGTTGCTATTTTTTCTATTGAAAAACTGTATAATGACAGTGGTAGTCTTTTGTACAAATTTTTCTTGTTCGTAATAATAATAATAATATGACTTGACTTTGATGTGTGGGTGGGGAAGAGGAAATGTGTTTACCTTGAGGCATATACCTATATTTAGGAATGTGAATGTGGGAAAGTGGAACAACCTAAACCTGGTAATATCATTTAAGACATGGATTGGTCTTTTCTCCAAGTAGAGTGAGGAATATTTTAGGTACATACTTGAAGTATCCTCATCATCATCATCATAGTTATGTAATGCACGTTTTTTAACAACGTTTCCTATTGTGAAAAATAAAATGAAATAAGGCTAGATTCCTTCATTCTTCTATTTTTAGAAGCCACTGATATTACTACTCCACTACTTCTTGTGTGATGTTGATAGAAAGCCCATTGCTAGAGGTACTGTTTTTATACTTTGTAGGTCTTCATCTTCATGGAATAAAAAATATCCGAAGAATTGAGATTCTTTTCGTTTGAAAGAAGAAGAAGAATTAGGGAGGAAATATAGTAGCTCTCCAGTGACTTTGTTACTGCTACTGAGAAAAGAATATTTTCGAGGAGAGATTCTGAAAAAAATGAAGAAATCCTTGTGCCATCATAAAATAGCACAGCATTTCAGAGTGTGAGCCTAAATGTTGCTAGTTTATAATATGGATGAATGTGCAAAAAAAAGTAGTACAGTGAACCCAGAGAAACTGAACTACACCCTGTCGGCCTACCGGCTACCTTACACAAGTTGGACCTCGAATCCAACAATTCAAGAGAGAGTGAGACTAGTGAGAGATTCAAGAGGGGAACAAGACGAGGAAAAGGACATGACGTGAATTCGCGAATTATAAAGGGGAATTGGAATCGCTTTTCTATGAGAATACTGAGCTGCATGTAGCTATGTGGCTGCTTTTAAAAATCAGACAAGGCTGCAGCAAAAGCTTTAGCTTACAGCCTTTTTCTGGAGGAAATCCTTCATGGAATGAATGAACGAATGGAAAAAGAGAAAAAAGTAAAATAGGCTTGAAGATTACTACGTGTGCTTTTCCTGGGCTTCATACCCTCTCCTTAAAGAAGAAGAGAAACTAGGCCGGAGGCTACTTTCTGTCCCACATTTCAGTTTCACACAGTGGCATACTGTACATTCACCGACTTTTCATAACGTCAGGAAAAAACGGGATATTAAATTGCACACTAGTATTTTCCGCTTTTCTTTGAAAGATACATAATACATTATTTAAGAGCAGTAGGACAGCTAACTATTTAGCTACCTGGGATTCGATATATCTTTTTCTCAAAAATGTTAAACCATTCAGAGAAAAAAAACTGTGAGAGAAAAATACAAATTCATTTCATGTCCCGACATTTCTTCTTCTCAGAAAAGCTGACAGGATATGTATATGAGTGATTGGAGGACAAAAGATACCTCTTGAATTTGAATATACCTGAGAGCTTGTCCTGTAACAGTGACAAATTAAATATCCTGCTGCTATTCATCTAGCATATTTATCTAATTTCCAAATGAATCCATAAATTCAGTAATTATTTATAGCCGTTTAAATTACATACTGTTGCCGACAATATCATTCTTTGAATAAACAAACATACTAGCTAATCTATCTCAATCTGTAAAATTGTTTCATATTCAATTTCCAATTTAAAAAATGTTTAATATAGCTTACAATTGTTATTACAATATATATAACATATTAAAAACAGCTATTGTTAGTGTATATTTTTCTCCTATGATTTTTATGGATGACTGCAGTTCATCCACGCGAAAGTGAAAAACGGTACACACATATAGGTATATTGCTTGCAGAAATGGAGGCATTGCAAATTGCTCATGGTTCTGCTTATAGCATACTTTTCCCAACGCGAAATGTTGTGCAGGAAGTGAACCCGTCCACTATTTTAAACACAACAACAAACTTGATGTTTCGGTCTCTAACCAGTTTTCTCCGACGCTTCTACCCTGCAGGCTGTTTCCTAATGTGTGGTTCTCGCTCTATATCAAAATAGCTATAAAAATACATCACATACGTACGCCCACTAAAATACTATGCAGTTTTTTTCGCCATGACTCTCTCTTTCTCTCCAAAAACTCTTTACCACTTTACTCTACTAACCAAGTGAACTGCTGCTGCGTGTACCTACCAACTGCACATTCATTTCTGCATGCATCACTTTGACTCTAGCCTAATGGGGTTCCTGTTGTTGGAAAATGAAACTCTTAAAGCCGGGGAAAACCTTCTTGAGTGTGTTTGAACTAATAAATACTGAAAGTGTAAGTGTATCCCCTTTTACTCTTCTTTTCTCTGCTTCTAATGTTTCACTTTCACTCGGCTCGACGCTTCTCCCAGCAGCCTATATCCTTCACGTCGTCATCATCATCAATTTTCAAAAGAAAGCGGCCGTAGCATAAGCGGTGTAGAATGTGTTACGGGACAGAGAAGAGTGAGCATTGCATGAAGAAAATGAAAACCGTTGTAGCACAAAAAGGGAAAATCGATTTTTTTTCTTATCTCATTCATGCATTCCATAATGCAAGTATGTACGTATAATGATTTGTTTTCATCGTTGATATGTCAGTTAGTGGAGCTTTGCCTATTACACTTTACTGCACAAAAATGAAGAAAAAAACTACATTCTATGGGTATAAATGATGAACCCCTTATATCTCCATTCCCGTGGGCTTATAATTCTTAGAATTGATTCTACTGTAGTATTGTTGAAGGTACACAATGCAAATGCAGATGGAATGGAAAAACAAGTCATTATATTGACCTGGAATTACTATCCGGTTGATTTGCACCGAATACAAATCAGTTTCCTTTGAACCGAACAAAGAACATTGTGAGCTTAATATTGAAAAAAAAGTATTGAATCCTTGAACTATTTTTAGATATCCTGGAACTGTTGGAAACGTAAACAAGGGCATATAGCTTGCCGTTTCCCTTCTCTATCTTCCTTTTCATTAACATTATCATCACGATTACTTAGATATCGGAGTCTTAATTAATTTGATAATCAAGCTGGAACAGAGATTATTTGCTATAATCTAGAATGCATGCAATATACATAAATGTAACAATTAAAAATGCTAGAGTAGTACATTATTTATGCATTTTAGTCTGGAAGCATGTTTACTCTGCATATTTTATATTATGCTTTTACTCCATTCTAAATACACTGGACTGAACTGACTAAAGTGACTGACATTTTGCTGCTCTTTTTTCTTTCCTTTATAACTTCCAGTTTTACTCCGTTTTTTTGCTGTTGTTATCCTTAAAATTATTACTTGCCTCGCTGTAACTGGATTTCTGACTGCTGACTGACTGACATGGGCATGACATGCCACCTCAACAAAATGAGATAAATTACAGTGTTTGTTGTGGAGATGGAGAAGCCTTGTCTTGTACCGTACACCAACCCACTTTATCGCATGCCAAATACACATGTTCGGTTATTTCAACTTGTATATGCATTTACACCATTTATGTATACATGTTTGTACGAAAGTCACTCTTCCCATTTTTTATTATTTTTACTGCTCATTTTATTTATTTTTATTTTATGCTGCAAGCTTGTGCTGGAGGATCTGGAGGGAATGAAGTGAATATCATCATCATCATTTTCATCTTTATCCTCAATTGTGTGCACTGCATTGCATGCTTTATTTTTCTCCATTTTCATCCACTTTTTCCTTCTCTGTACTTCCGTCCCCCACATATACAACCATGCCACATTGCTACTACTGCATAGCTCTGTTTGTGGTGAAGTGGTTTGTTTGCTGGGGTTCACTCGACTCACTCACATTTTATTACGTTTTTTTACTTCCTATATATTGTTCGTTCCTGCTTTCAACATCTTTCCTTTTTTTTACCATCCAGCAGCAACAGCAAAATAAACATAATCCAGAGTCTAACAAAAAGCCTACAAAATGTGGAGTGAAGCTTATCTTGTTGATATTTTTATTGCAACAGTAAAAAGTTCTGTGCCCCGTAAAATTCTCAATTTGAACTTAGGCTTCATTTTCATTTCTGACATTTTTAAAAACATTCAATTTTACGCACAACATCCGGCTTCTCTATCAAACCTTACGTTTTAATACCTGAGCATATTTTCTTCCTCAAAAGAGTACCTCTCTATTTATTTGTTTTTCTTGTAATGTTTTCCGAAATGGAAGCAGGACAACTAATACAAATGTGTACCATGTTCCAGAAATGCCATATTTTATTTTCTGTTACTTTTTTCTGCTAACTTATTCATTTCGTTTGTAGAGGACTATATACCCGTTTATGTAGGTAAGGACACACATTTTTGACAATGAAGACAACTCATGCCATTATTATTACGAATGAGCTTTTTTCCACACTTGAAGTACCACTGTGAGTAAAAACGTACATGCTTCGCTTATTTAGTAGTTTCAGCCCAAAAGAAATTCCTCGCGGTCATCTATTATGCATAGGTATTCTGGTAGACAACACAAGACATTTACCTACAACAACCATAGAAAAACTTTATACTACTCCTCATATACATTTTTTAATTTCTTTCCCTTTTTATTTTGCAGAATAATGAAATACTCACGAAAAATAGGGCAACTGCGTGTAGTGTAGACCCTTTTTCTTGTGGATTTTTTTTCAACAGTCAACATGTACACAAAAAAGCATAATGTGTTGTGCATTACATTTAGCTAACCATTTATGAAAAAGGAATGTAGAAAAGAAAAAGAATAATCGTTTGAAGTAAAGGAAAAAATAAGGTCCTTTAAGCTATTGTTGTGTAGTGAGCGCTTTTAGTTGTTACTTAGTTAGCGTTCCTTATTTTTCCTCGGGCTGTGAAGTCTGTAAATTGCGAGAAGATAAATTGTCCTCTCCCTTTCTTTTCACTAGCTCATGTTCTCAAGTAAAACTTTAACTTTAAAGCTGGTGAGTTGTGTGTGTATCAGTACCCGTTCCACTTCCCCTATTCATCTTCAAGAAAGAAAAAAGTTAAACAAACTGCACAATATGAGAATCCGCAGTTTGCACTGTGTGCTAGTGTACTATTTATTTACAAGAGAGAGAGAAAAAAACGCAAGAAAAGTATGCAAGTGAAATATATAAGCAGCCATAATTTCACATTCTTCCAGCTACATGCTCTGTCAACGCCGTAAAACTTTCAACTAGGTATAACATGCCTTTAAAATTGCATTTTTATGAAAAACTTCCCCAAATTTATTCTCTTTCATCTTTCTAATAAGGTTTGCGCAGCCACTGTATTTCAACTTTTATGAATGTGATATGCACTTACATCCAGAAACGCACACAGCATACTTACTGCGTTGCCTCAGAATTTAAAAGGAAAATTGATACGAGTATAACTTATTTTATTCCGATGATTATCCTCATTTTACATTTTTGTTGCACAAAAAGAATTTATGATTCCTTGCTACTGCCGCCGACTTAAACTACTGCTGCCACTACACATTCTAGTTTGTACATCGTTTTTTTTCTTCTACCATTTTTCAAGAATGAAAAAAATATGTATCGTTTCAACTTTGAAGTGAGTGTCTTATTGTTATATAAGAATTTATTTATTTCACAGCGTCGCCGGCCATGCCTTGCCTGTAAGGCTAGTAGGGTGGTATGTATACTCTCGAATGGTCGCCGTTCCTTTTTTCGCAACTCTTACACAAAGAAGAGTTCTTCAGGAAGGTATTCAAACAATAAATAAGACTCTCCTTAAGATAAATTCAAAACATAATGATTTTGAAGTGAAGACGTTGTTTGTACCCTGTTTGTTTGTTATTGTCCAATATAATTTCATTAGAGAACTTAAAGCTTACACTTCCCCAACACAAAAGCCGGAGTTGCCGGCTCACAGACATGTGCATTCTTTTTTCCAAGAAAAAAACTAGTCACAAAATACGATATCAACAGGAATATTAAAGGTAGTTTAGCATTGGCAAGCCTTGTATGTATATAAACCAACAATGCAATAAAGTTACAAAAACAAAATTTGCTTTGGGCTTCTCTTTTCCCATTCTTACCTCGCTCACTTTAAATATTATTTAATGATAATGGACAAAACAAGCTATATAGCTTCAACATTCAAAGCGACTATAACCAACCTGCAATCGCATTACTCATCAAAGTCATAATGCCTAAAGCGCCTCAAGAACCTGGTCTGAACTTCACCAAATGAAAATTGCAATGCATTCATTCACTATCCATCCGTTCGATTGTGTTTGTTCATTTTGTCCGTAGTCCGCGTGTATGTTTATAAATTCTGCTATTATATGACGGTAATGGTCTCTCCGGTATATCCAACATCAACGTTATTTGTACTTTAGTACCTACCTAAAAAGTCTTTCTCTTGCTTCTTCTTCTTCATCTGAAGGTCTTTTCATTTAGCAAGCAAGTGTTAGCTCTAAACTGTTACAAATCATCACATTGAACACTATGCACTTCTGCTATATGTTGTGTTGTTGTAATGATAATAAAAATGGTGTAATGTAATCATAAAAAGCCTTTGAACTGTGCAGCTCCTTTTGGGCTCGAGGGAGCTTCTTCTTTTCTTCGGAATATTTTGTTCGCCCTTTTTTGCAAGTTGAATTGAATGAAGGATGATGATAATGATGGCGAACATAATGGCGAAGNTGTGCAGCTCCTTTTGGGCTCGAGGGAGCTTCTTCTTTTCTTCGGAATATTTTGTTCGCCCTTTTTTGCAAGTTGAATTGAATGAAGGATGATGATAATGATGGCGAACATAATGGCGAAGTAAACAATACGACAGGCTAGGGTTAGCCATCTTTTTCGTATATAAGAGGAGAGTTTATAGAGCTGCTTTGTTGTTAGCTAGGAGCTGAGTGAGTGAGGGAATGAATGAAAATGGTAGACTGAATGGGAAGAGGAGACCATTCATAAATTATTTTCTTCTTCTATTATCATTATGCTGGGCCGTGCACAGTGTAGTTTGTAGTAGTAGTAGTGGTGATGGTAAGAGGATAGGAAATTTTTTATTATGTTTGCTTGTCGAAAAGGCTAAGAAGGAGGAATGATAATGCAAATGACGATAATGGTGCTAGTTTCTACTGTTTATGTAAATTTTCTTTGAAGTGAAGAGAAGCCCAGGGAGCTTTTAGAATGATGATATTATGAGGGTATTTCCACAAAAGGCGAATTTCTATTGACACTTTATTCTCATGAGTGTGTACAGTTTGTATGAGAGAGAGAGAGAAAGAACGAATACACGTGAAGGTTTTACAAGGTGCGTTGGTGGTTAGAGGACCAAGTCTGGAGACCTTCACACAAGTTAATTTAACATTGCCTTGCGACAAGGTGTTTCCAATTAGATACAATTCCAATCCATGACGCCATGGCTGATGAACGACCCCGACATTTTCTTCCATCATATAAGGTTAAAAACATTTGGGTGAATTTATTCCGCGGGTAAAGGTACATTTACCAAGGTTTTCCATTTTGTGTCATTTTGT
This sequence comes from Coecobrya sp. COE2, assembly GCA_027743765.1. NCBI lineage: Eukaryota > Metazoa > Arthropoda > Collembola > Entomobryomorpha > Entomobryidae > Coecobrya > Coecobrya sp. COE2. Next base: position 17,622 of record JAHZMV010000909.1, read on the forward strand.
AAATGAATGGCAATATTGAGACTGTTGAGTGGAAATAAAATAATAAAAAAATATATAGAGATGTTTTCTTTTTCTTGTTGCTTCCGCTGGGAACTTGAGATAATAAAAACAAGCCCAACACAAGATATTAAGAGGAAAGCACATAAAAGGGCCGTCTAACAACTTAAAGCTCAGTGGGTAGGCTGCTGTATACATTGCATCTTCTATGTTGTCATAAACAAAAGGAAATTTTAGGCCCTTTTGAAGGAAAACTTAAAAGTACATCTTTACAAAATTCGCAGCTGTAGTTTATCAAGAAGGGCAGACAGAGTTGTTTGAAGTTTTGAAAGGCAGCGAATATGAGAGTTGTTAACTGAGCAAAACTTTTAGGAAGAGATAGACAGACAGTTCACCTAAAGCAGTTAATTCAATTCGGAATTCAGAGTCAAGAAGGCCAGGTTGGATAAAGAAAGTTTACTCATCCATGCTTAAATGCTTAAGATATTTTCAACACGGAGCTTGATTCACATCAACATGCAGTTTTGTAATGACTTTTTTACCAACAGTTATAATTAATATGTATTGATTTCTTTTTGACTGTTTCATAAAATATAAAACAGACGAGTTATGTTGGTCGCAAATGGCCGTTGCATGAAAAGTTCACCATAGTCAATAACCTTCTTTGAAATCATATATTCATATAGACTTTATCTTTTTTTGACCAATTTTAATAACTTCCATTGTTTTCCGGATGGAGTACCAACACAGTATCCAAACAGCAATGTTCACTGTTTACACCAACGCAATAGCTACAATGAATTGTGAAGAGAAAATCGATGAAAATACTAAAGATTCTCATTAATTGCCTCTTCTAAATAATTTTCACCAATTTCGTCGCCATTTTAGACCGGTAATTATTTGTATTTAAGCTTTATTTAATAGGCGCTCTCCTCCATTTTCTCCATTTATTACTCTCGTATAATACCACCTTCCAGCTGAAGCAGCGAAAGATAATTATTTGTGTTTAAGCTTTATTTAATAGGCGCTCTCCTCCATTTTCTCCATTTATTACTCTCGTATAATACCACCTTCCAGCTGAAGCACCGAAAGGAAGAAGTGTATAATCGTATCGAATAAATTACATGGGTAGATGTGGCTGTGTGGTAATGAGACCACCTACCTCGTCGACATGTATATGTATATACCCAGATATTTCTGAGCCCTTTTCATCGATTTGGTTTTATTGCCAATATGTACATATTTGCTGTTTCTTTTAAGACTTTTGCAGACATTAAAAAGAGCAAAGTAATAGTTAGCAATTATAATACAAGCAAATGGAAAACGATACACATGATAATGAATTGGTCGACTCTGGTAGTATCATTCGTTCCATGTTGTTGACTATTGAGTTTAATGCAGCAGAAAAAACGTGGAGAGTAAACGAAGTGCTTAGTTCATTCATATTGTAGCTTACTGCTTTTGCTCATGTTCTATCACAAACTCAGAACGAGGCTATAATCACAACAACTGCAATATGGCAAAACCAAGGTTTTACAGCAGCAGCATTGCTTCATACTTCTCTAAAAACGAGTATCATTAACAACTAACTGCAACTTTTTTTAACCTGTCTCTATTGAATGTGAAAAGTGGAATAATAAAAGGCGCAGTATTTTTCTTTTATCAATAGATTTATTTTTATGTTTATGTATTGGGTTTGGTGCGTGGTCGTTTTTACTTGTGATTTTAGCTTTATCAGCACCAGTAGCGAAAATGGTACCAATAATCACGAAACAATATGATACATAATGGGCTTTATAATCAGTGAGTGAAGAGCACTTTGTTGAGTGTCTCAAGATAAGTTTTGCCTTGGTCCTGTGTGCCCCTCAAGAAAGAAAGTAGTGTACTACGAAGGATTGAAAAAGTCTTTATTGACCATTTGAACTATTATCATAATAACTATAATATGATTATCTAAGCAGCAAATGTAATAATATGACTTGCATTCTCGAGTAACTCACTTAGATAATAATCAATAATGAAAAAGTAGAGTGAAGTGCAGAAAGGTGTTATTGTTGTAATGTTGACAGGGCATTGCAGGACATCATTTTTATTATTATGTATTATACAAGATTATGAAATATTTATGAATGCAAATCAAATCATAACGAGAAAAAGTAATTCATATTATATCACTGCATTATCATCAGTGGAATAATATGCTCATATACATTGCAAAAAAGTTATAACATGTCGCATGTATAAATGGGTAATTCGGGAGTGTAAAGGTCAAAGATGTATTCGATAATAATATTATAGAGCATCTAAATATTTTAGCATGTGTCTTTCTTTCAATGACAGTTGAAATTTCAGTTTCTTTCTATTTAGCTTTCCTAATTCTCGTATTTCAACAAAAAGAACAAACATTAATGTGTTTCATAATGAGGTCATATAACCCTAATGAATAAATAAACAACATTTGCCAAGCCACATGGAAAAACGAAGTGATAACATGGAGGAAACGGGGAAGTTTGACATTTTGATTATATCACAAGGTTGCATAAATTTTTCCTCCTGTTTATTTCATTTACTCACCACACGTCAATCGAACTAGAAAGCTAGAAAGGTATGTATTATTAAACAAGGTGTATATTCGGAGATTCTTAACCTGACAGTCAATAAATCGTTGCATAAACAGCGAACAGACATATTTGGCGGAAATTGATAGATCGGTGGAGATTAAGAATACATAATATGGAAAAAATTTGCAATTCCCTGTGGCCACCATATCATGGTAAAGATTAGAGAATTTAATTTAAACGGTATGGTATATTTATAGAAGCCAAAAGCACTTTAATTTAATAATGTGTTGATTTTCAGCAGCACGAGACCGTCATAACTGCTCTAATCACAAACATCACGATATATAACGCAATAATTTATTTACTTTTTGGTTTTCAAGTTGTTAGCATTCCTTTTCATCTGCTTTGTCAACACTAACTGTAACATGAAAGGGTGATTGTTAGCCATTTTAGCAATACATCTGCAGAAGAAACCACTTTCAGCATTTATTTAACCTCGTGGTTTTTTACACTTTTGAATTAGCAAAATCATTTATTGCCTCCATACTTGAGTGTATGTAACGATACACAGCTTCTGTTTTGCATTTGCAATTACTGCATTACTGGCAAAACGGCTGGTTCATTTTGAAACATCGTGCCTGCTTTTAAATTGGTTTGGTTAGCACTTCTGGTTAGGCAAACACACTTAAATGAAAGAGAAGCACACATGTTCTAAACGTAATGCGATGAAAATGTTAGATATTCCACATGTTCTCTGCAAAATATGGACTATGGACTAGTTTGTGCTTCTATCTTCTGTGTTCTGTTTACATTACGGTAACTTAATGTACGTTCTGTTACTCTTAATTAAACAGAAATATCATCATCATCAGCAGCATTGCGTCTGCTTGCTTTCCATTTTCTTTTCTGTCTTGTTGTTCTGAGTTGTGACGCTCCCTGTAATCTCTTGTACATTCACGTGTACGTTTACAAGTGTGGCTGATATTGCAAAAACAATTAAATATGGCATTGGAATGTTTGTTATCCCAGACTAATATCAATTTAGTTTTCCTTGTATGACATGACATGGACACAATAAGACGGCCGATGAAATGATGGGAAATTTTGTTTTCTGAAGGAAGAAGGAATAACATGTATCTAGGTATATAATCCTGTCTCCTGTCATAACACAACGTTCCATCTCAACTAGGTACATGCGTAAATATTTCTACACGCGAAACTTTTTTCATTGGCGAACAAACTAACTGACAGCTAAATATTGTGGAGGCATGTTCAGATAAAATGACACGTTCAATTTCCTCGCTATTTTTAGTTTGCCGTTGTTGTGTGAGTTTGTTTGTTCCACTTGTCAATGACATGTATGTAGGTATATAATCCTGTCTCCTGTCATAACACAACGTTCCATCTCAACTAGGTACATGCGTAAATATTTCTACACGCAAAACTTTTTTCATTGGCGAACAGACTAACAGACAGCTAAAATATTGTAGAGGTATGTTCAGATAAAATGACACGTTCAATTTCCTCGCTATTTTTAGTTTGCCGTTGTTGTGTGAGTTTGTTTGTTCCACTTGTCAATGATAATCATTTTCACTTGTTTATGGCTCTGTTACTGTTACAAAATATTATATGGGCTAATGGAAACACATTCTCTCACATTTGAAAATTGTTTAGCACAATACATTAACCTACTCGGTATTTGCAATTAGTGTAGGCGTACAGAGCAACATGCATATTATAACAGGTATTGTTTTTAGAGCTCTCGTTGGTCTGTTTGTACATAAAACAAAAGAACCTGAAAGGTATTACGTCGTGTGTTGTTCCACGTTGCAAAATCTTTGGTATGGTTTCTCTATTTCTCGCTAACCAGCTCAAAATAGGCTGTGAAACAAGAAGACTGGGTAAGAGTATAGCACTCTGTCACAACTAAAGCAGTCAACAACCGCTTTACTCAAGTTTCATTCCGTCATATAGTCTCATCGTCATCATTATACACCTTAAACTCAAGTCGAGCTCATTATAGGTACAAAACCTACTCACTCTGTACATGTATTAATGCTTGAGTATGTGCAATCCTTAAATTCATCCCATGGTTTACTGGTTTTTAATAGGAAAAGTAGAAAATTTAATGAGAAATCCTATCTAAAACAAACTCCACTCTTCCCAATCTACTACATCACAAGCGACAGTGTCATTCATTCAGAAGTAGAATAAACAAACGAACAACTTCAATTCTACTTCCTCTTCAGGTTTCAATTTTCAGCCAAGCCACCATCATCAGACATCAGACGCGCGTGTTCTTTTGTTGTGGGCATTGAATTTCCTGCAACCCTACATTTTGCTTGGCTTACATGAAGCCACACGATCCGTATAGAATTGTCGCTCTCTGTATGTGTGCATATATATTGGCAGTGTAGTCTCAAAACGATAAATTATTTTCAGTTAGTTTGCTTTTCACTGTTGCATAATTAATCGTAACTATACAAGCCTTCTCTCTCACAAACACACGCCTTTTTAGGAAATTTTACGAGCAATTAAAAAATTACTAGTGCAGTCCTTTTTTCTGCCTGAAGGGATTTCTCAAAAAATAATTGCATTAACATTTGAGCAGCCTGCTTGACACGGAAATGGAAGTGGTATACCATAACATACTATATTATTAATGAAATCAGCCAAGCCAGATCGGAGCGCCCGACCCGTTTATAATATTTTCCATAAAATTCAATCTTGGATGAAATAATCAAAAGGATACACGATGCCGGGCTGACTGATACTATCTTCTTCAGAATAAATAAGACCATGACACCTTTTTTTCGTATATTATAGTCGTGGTGGTGGTGTCGTTCCCAATTCCACTTCCTAATTTTATACTTACTGCAACATTGGAACAACTGAATGGTATAAGTAGTGAGTATGCAATGCATTCTGCATTTCAATAATGTGAACAATGCTTCAATAAACGCGACTACACGTACGTCATTGGGTCATGCATAATGCAAAATTGTATGGAACCGGTGCTCTACTTGTTTTCCTCTCCATGCGGGAGTAGCAGGAAGCGGTATTTTATTGGAGAAGGTTATGTATGCAGGCAGACCTTTCTGGATCTAAAATGAAAGAATAAAAACCCATTTTTATCAACTGTACTAACAACCCAGCTTTTGGGCATGTACGCATTTATCCAAGCGAAGTCTAAACAACTCCATCGCAGCAGCAGTATCTCATATATCATCTCTGATGATCATTTCATATCCAATCCACTTGTTTCTTTTGGCTAAACACATACATCCCTTCACAAAACTGTTATATTGCAGGGTAATAAATAATACACAATGTCCGATCATCTCTGATGATCATTTCATATCCAATCCACTTGTTTCTTTTGGCTAAACACATACATCCCTTCACAAAACTGTTATATTGCAGGGTAATAAATAATATACAATGTCCGTAAGTTCGGAAGTTCAGTCGGTCGGCTGTTTCTCCAGAATTCAGTCAGATCAGGAAAAGATCAGAGGAAAGATCCCTTTTGGGCATATTCCTAATAATATATCTTATCGAGTATACATGACTTTGTTTGCTCGGGTGGTATGGTAGTAGCTGTGTGGTGGGTGCCCCGTTTGCATTTATTACAGACAGGAAGACCGCTCCACTACTCAACTTCCACCCAGATTTCCACCACCACCATACCAAAGCCACCAGGGATACACAGGTATAGTAGTAGCTGTGTGGTGGGTGCCCCGTTTGCATTTATTACAGACAGGAAGACCGCTCCACTACTCAACTTCCACCCAGATTTCCACCACCACCATACCAAAGCCACCAGGGATACACTTTGCCCTACTATTATTTTATGAAAACAGTAGTGTTTGCTCCGTGTAATAGATTAGAATCCGTGATCTGTATCAGAATCGTATGGCAAGGCCTTCAAGAAATCCGTATTATTATTATGTACGTAGCACCTCCACCTCCTCTATATATTCGCGTTTTATATAATAACATGACCCTTTCTCTCTTCATTTCCTTTTCCATCATTCTCCCTGGTTGGGTGACTTTGTTTGCATGATAATGTCAATTCACAACATTACGCATAACAATGCTTACGAATAATATCATGCATAATATTAAATGTACATGCATGTATGCCCTCCCCCAACAAATAAAATCCACACAAAAATCATGAAGGAAATATATAACAGCAGATGCTGCAGCCATATCATCGCCACCATCATCATCCGCTTCCCTTTCGCCAGATCACCATAATCATAACACTATAAGGCAGCAAGCCAGCAAGAAAATGCAATATAATCCCAGAGCTAAAAAATTGCTTTATTCTGTTTCTCTCCGTTAACAAGCATGCATGCATGCATACCATCAACAATATGACTGCGCTATGACGCAATCCTCATAATATGCCATGTTGTCCCATGTGTTAGTTAGTTCTACTTCGTGTACCCAGTCCATTCAAGCATAAGCTGCTGCTGTGCTTCTGAGCACCCAAAAATATATTATTATAAGAGCCTCATCATCGCTTCTGTAAAGCTTTTGGGAAAATGGGCATTTACATGTGTGCATTTTTATGACCATTTTTACGACTATCAATATGATAATGATGAAGATATGCAGGAGCAGCAGCACAGTGTAATGTGCGTGAATGGATGACTGCTTGTATTTAAGCAGTGTGTCTTTTTATTCCAATGGTTGAATGAACAAAGCGCAAATATATCACATATTAGACATTTATGTCAGAAGAAAGGGGAAAGAACTCCAGAGCTGTTGGGGAAGATACAAGGAAAAGTTCACTTTTTACACGTTTTACTTCTGATCGCAAAATCGCATCATCGGTTTCGATCATTTCAGCACATGAGATGGAGGAAACAAGCAGATCGTATAAAAGTCGAGGATTCATATAACCAGAACCAGGCTATTGCTTCTTTGCACATTCAAAACGCGTAAAAGCAGTTTTGTTTACGAGTTCACTGGTAGCTGAAGCTTGTTTGCTTTTGCTAGCTTGCTGTTTTCCAAGAAGAAGAAAGTACGCAAAAAAATTGGCGACAACAACAACAGCAGCAGCAGTAGCATCCACTGCAATACATTTTCGGAGAGGAAAACTGGCCACAAGAAGTGTACACAGGATCAGCAGCTTCCAAAAAATACATACTTTCCACATGTCCATGAGATTCCATGCGGACTTCCTTTTTTATTGCCATGCACAAAACGGTTCTGTTTTTATGGACGTAGAGGATGTGATGTCAAGTGGATGCTACATAAGGTACTACACTTATTTTTCCTCCATCTCTGCAAACAGCAAAAGGCCGTTTCGTTCCATTTTATAACGTGAAGTGGAACACACAATTTTTATGTCATGCTATTTATGTAGTTGAGCGTTTTCCCTACATTTTTATTTACAAGAGAGAAAATTTCTCTATATATGTGTCCTACTCCACTACACTGCATTCGCAAGAAGCGCCTTTTGCATGCCAATTGAATTTCCCTGGTTGTAATACCAAAAGAGGAATATTTATTCCTTGTTCGATGCATGTATTTTATGCATGAATGTTCCCTTTTTCCCCAGGACAAAAATTGGTCAAGTGGGAGATCTATTGCAAGTCCATGGATTGGATTGCAATCGGTTCCTTCCTATTTTTATTGCTGCCGACAAAGCAGAAAACAGCATAACAACAAAACGTATTCCACTTCCGATCTACTATCTATACATACTTACAGGTTGACAAAATATCGACAAAATCGAAAAACACGACGCGGCACAATTTTTCTCCTGATCAAAAATGCACGTAAAAAATCATGCAGTTGAGTGAACCAACATAGAAATACGTAGATAGTTGTTTTGGCAGAACAATTCCTTTTTGTGCAAAGAAGGAGTGTAAACACAGAGCCAACCGATGTTGTCTTCTTCTACCAGCCAGCGTCAGTTGTTTACTTTCCCCAAAAAAATCTACAAACTTTCATAGCCTCGTTCATATGTAGTACCCAGTACACAAATGTAAATATCCTCTATGAAATTGTACCACGTTTTTTCTCCAGTAGTAAATATCGATTGTTATTGTCAAAAAAAGAGAGTGTGGCTACAAGAACATGAGGAAAGAGAAAATTGTCTGCAATAACTAACTTTTTTCTCTCTGATGGCATGAGGATAGCAGGATGATGATAGGTTGAATCTACCTTTCTATCAAACTTTTAGACCTCCATAATATTGCATTATGAAGCACACACCACAAAACCTACATTGGTTTATGAGTGTATGTAGACACTCAACATGAACGAAAATTGCTGGTTCGATCATCATCATAGTATATAAATGCGCATAGT
>JAHZMV010000910.1:0-41095 GCA_027743765.1 Coecobrya sp. COE2
TTTCTCGAATAATTTCAGTAAAAGGTTCATATATTCGCATTAAAATATCTAATGAGATAACTGCACTGCACCCTTTAAAAACTGCATTTTGTACCAGAAAGATGATGGTATGTTGCGTTCTCCTTTCTTCTCTAGCATAACATTTTCAATTCAGCCACAACGATACATTCTGTACTATCAAAAAGCGACATATTTTTGCATGCATGCATCATACAAGTATAGTATCATTACAAATTAGCCACTTTTAGCTTTCCATACGACATGAGAATGATGACTACATTTTTGTTTACCTTATTTACAGCCCATCAACTATAATTTTTAATGTTTTTTCTATGCACTTTTCTCATTTTCATGTATAATTCAAACTGCTTATTATTCAACTTCCGACTCACTCTCTAACTGAGCAACTGAGTGAAGGAGAAAAAATTGTTTGTAATTGCCGACATAAATCTTGTAAAGAGATTCCGAGCACCCTCAGTCTCAGAAGTACATAATATAGGTAAGCTCAATATGTTTATATGGTGGCAAAAACTTCAGAAGCCGATCTCGATGACGTTGAGATGAATATGTGTAAAAAAGAGTAAGCAATCTTTTATCACACTTTTCCGCCCCGTCAGTCATAGTCACGACCACGACACAACAACCGAGCAACGACAACTAGCAGTATCATCATCACAGCACCACCATCGAAGTTTTTTAAAAGATTAGAAAATACGTATATGCTCAGGTAAATGGTAATATTATATCTGGCCCTGTTCAATTTGCGCTTGTAAGCAGTTAAACAACTTTTCAGAGGGATGAGATGACTGCCATATAGAGTACATAATAAAAATCACTGCATTTGTGAACACTTCACTTTAATTTCTTCGTAGTTATCTCCCTTGCTATTATTGTGACAGCTACAAGGACTCGATTCGATTGTTGATAATCATCCACTGTTGTACTATTATTACGAATCGTCTTCTGGCAAAAACTGCACACGCAAAAGTACATTAATAACTTCGTCACTCACCCAGTACATTAGTTTGCCTTAAAAGTAACACTTCTGTGAAGAAACAAGAGTTGCTAATAAACTATGAGCACCCGCAGTACTCATTCTCTGCACATATACACAGCAAATATATCGTAATGATAATAATAATAACAGTATTTAAATGTACGCCCCATTAAGTTTTACTGACAACACAGAGAAACGCAACAATGGAACCAACCACTGTTTTAAGTCTAATCTGTCAAAAATGGTATACTTATCTAAATTTCAAATGACAAAAAAACAAATAATACAATAAGGCTGCATTATGTAGTATACAGCGCCGACCCAGTATGGGTTATTATCCTAACAAAATTATCATTATCAAATTGGTCGAAGGAAATGACATTTTTTTATTTTGAATGTGTGTCACTCACTCAAAGCATGTTCGCTTAGGTATATTACATAGGTATATGACGGTTTGAATTTTGCAGACGACTTAATCATTTAATTTTTTTCTCCCTGAGCTTGGCCATGAAATTCATAGTAGGATATAAAACTAATCGTATCGTATAGTTCAGGACATGTGCTTAATAAAATTTCACACGTTGTTCACTGCTTATCTGTTACAGCGGCTTTTCTCACTGATGATGATTTTTTCTAAGTTTATGCTGTGTACATTCTCTGCTATCTGTGCAGAGATGAGTAGCACGCACACAAGCACACATAATAATCCTTTCCTTCCCAGGCTGATGAAGCCGAATCCGTCATCGTCACGTAGTAGCCACTTGAGTAGTTGCACAAAAACAGTAGCACTAGCACCACTGCTTTCGGTGGACCATAACATACGAATACATGACATTCAAAAATGATTATCTCAAAAGGAGCCTGACATTGCCTTACAAGGAAAGAGGCAAATCAAAATTCACCCTATTCTTTTGCTTTGCTCCTTTTGTTGTTGCCACTTATCGTTAGCTATTTCATTCAAGTTGCCAACAATGTGATGCTAAATTACTTGGCTTGAAACAAGTAACCCCAGTAAATGCAGACGGAGATGCACATGTATATGGCGTCAGGCGTGGTAAAGTTGACCAACAATGTATACGCAAGTTTGTGAAGTCTGCATTAAATTCATGTGTGTAATGTTGTATGGATAAACTGTAGGATTACAAACTTTTTATCCTTCATTGGCGCAGTTCCGGAGACTTTTTCTATGACCTTTTCAATCAAAATCAAACTTTTATCCCTTCAAATAACTCGCTAATATAGTAGACCCGATAATACAATCCGTACATGGGCTCATTTGATAGTTTATATGTCCATCAAACGAGAAATACGTGCCGGTTTTTTTCAACTCAAGGAAATTCGTTTACACTTCCGGTCAATCAGAAATATTATCACAGACACAATATTCCAAATAGGAGTATGCCAAGTTACATCACGTAATTTACATGTTTAATGAAATGCATAATTTTAAAATACCTACAAACTAATCCGAAAGTACATATGGTACATATCCATTTAAACAACATAATTAATGAGTATATCAAGCTAAACAACTAATCATTGACCAACTTTTTAGCTTAATGTTCCTTTTTGCGCTCACTCATCTTAGCACTTTTTTATTTAAAAAATGTATATTTTCTATTGGATAAATGAAGACATGATAATGATTGGACGATAAGTGATTTTCCTGTATTGATAAAAAAATTACTTCACGAATTTAATTCGACATAACCATCAATACAACAAACAACTTGTAAATAACTTGTTGTCCCGCAAGAACCGGCATAACAATCCATGTAGAACACAAAACTTGTCAGGTGAATGCAGTTTTTCATTTCACATAAAGTACAAAAAATATTGGTTTACTCACTCAACAATTGTGTTCTTATTTTTTACTTCACTTGTGCAAAAAATGCCTTACACATTAATGTATTGTATTGGAAGGAGAAAAGTCAGCTTCCCGATTTTTACATCATTTTATTTGACAAGGAAAGCTAATTTGAGCGCTGTGACGCACTCTGTAATGTCATTAAAGAATCAAAACAACTGGAATGCGAGGAGTTACATAATGAACAAGTTCGCACTGTCAACGTACACATTTCCACCGCACACGGAATTCACATTTTGAATGCCACAATGCCATGAATTTTTATAAATAGAAAAGTGCAATGAATTTTAACAATATAGTTAATCTGGCCAGTATGCACTGGGCAAAAGAGAAGAGTAGCCAGTAATCACAACTAAACAACAATGAAAGGCAGTGACAGCAAAGCGCTTACAAATCTCCAATTCAATGCGTTCAGTTTAACTTTCCGCTGCGTACTGGCCAGCCCAGGCCACTTCATCTCATGTAACTACCAAAGACAAGTCAAGTTAGCGTAAAGCCTTTAAAGTGCGAGTGCTTTTGTTTGGTCATCTTTGACACAAAAACTTCTTGTAAGCATTGTGACAAGCCTTATATTCATTCATGTATTTTTTTACCCCTTTCATGTGTATTTCAAAGATGTGGTAACGTCCACATTTACGCATAGAAAAAACCTGTTCAGCTGTTACAATAGTAGTATCATTACAAAGTAGTAAAGTAGTCTGATCTTTTGCTATCATAATATTTAATTTAATGGGATTAGATGATTATGAATGAGAAATGCGTACCTCCAACAATGTCATTTACCACCACTACCACTACGGCGGTTGCGGCTCCATCACAAAGTTTTCTACGTTTCTCATTAAATAGTCTGTGACTTCTGAATAAACGCTACAAATCATAGTCATATCAAAATAATAAGTATGATGATACCATATTATGCTCTAAAAGACCCAAAAATGCAGTTTGAAAAATGGTGTTGGCCTATGCAGTAAGTGTGGTGTATGTAACAAAGGCAAAATATGCGGCAAGATTTGTCCAGGTATATGAGGCTAGACTGATTCATTGCTACTCTTTCCAAAATTCAGCTGGGAGAAAAGGGAATAAATAAAGTATGATAAAAATCTGGTATGCATCCCTCAGCATTACATTGAATGTAAAGTAGTATCACTATAGATGTGTGCACCATCATTGCTCCTGCTACACCCCGAAATGCAACTTGTTGCATTTCATTGTAACGAATTGAACTAAAAAAACCTGTAACAGTTTCTGCATGTGTTTGCAGGCATAAATTATGGCTTCATTGATATCAAATTAACTTTGGTCGTGCCTTTTCACCTGTATTATGAGTCGTTGTTTCGGTCACATTCACATTACACAAAATGAAGAAATGGTGATAGCAATACCGGTGGTAAGTTTTTCCCAACTTCCATACACTTTACCCAATTTTTGACATTAATCAAGTCGTCTGGTTTTCTGCATATTTGAATCAATTCTTAAAGATGATTATCAGAAATCATTATGTAAGCCATTTTATGACTACGCTCAAAAATGTTGTAAAACGAGATTAGCTTCTATAAGTATTTTCATGCATGCTGCTGTTGATCAATGATCATGATCATATTTTTCTGTCCTAATCTTTCTCTGTGATCTTTGATACTAGACGTGAGACAAGAGATTTCTTCGTATTATTATTATTACTGTATTATAAAGGAAGAAGTCAAATCCAAGCTCTTATAAAATAATGGATGGACAGGTGCACGCTGCACATGTGTGCACTGCACAATACGTCAGTATCAACATTACCTACTTTTATTGTTTCGATGTTGTATGTTTATTGTAAACATGTGCATTTCTCTACCATGCAAAAAATACTTTAGCAGCAGAGTAGCGTGGCCATGGGATAAAACATGAACAAAGTATGATCATCACTACACTCATCTACACGAATGACGAAAGTTGACCAACAACAACATGAAAATCTACAACAATTGTTACTCAATTGAAAATTCAAATCACAAAAAGCGCACAGTAGCACAATTAACAATTTGGTGCAACGGGTTAACTGGTAATGTATCAGTGTCGACGCAATCAATTAGGTAGGTATCAGTGTATGTATGTCTTTACCTGCATGGCATGGGATTCGATTATTGATTCTTTTACGTAAGGTTTTATGCATAAACAGTAGGATTTCAATTTTATATTGGACTTGAGTAACTTCATCAATAGCGAGCGGCATAATAAAAAAAGTTGAACATAGAAAGAGTGGATTGATTACCCCATTCATTCGTTCAACTACTGGTTATTATAAAGAAGTAATTTCTTTTTGGTTGGTAAATCAAATGTCTGTGAATTAGACCAACGTAAGATTTGTTTGCACAGACAATATTTTGGAATAATTTTGACTGGGTAGAAACTGCGTTGGTTCGCAGCAGCATTGCTCATGCTCACCCAGTTTCAGTTCTGTCACCGCGATCAATTATTGTTAGACGGAGAATACAGTCGAACTGGTTTCATTAAAACTACCACAAAACATATCATACACGACATTTTATCACAAGAAGTCGAGTTATGGTATATAAATTAATTTAGAGTACAAAATAAGTTTGCATAACTTGAATTTATCAACTGTATCAACGCGAAGGTCATTTGGCACATCACTCTATAAGTTTTTAAGACAATTCAGTTTACTTTATTCTGTGCAGGCATGCATCATGCATCCTTTATAGGTATAGAGGCAGTCGTTTAGGCTAATAAATCTTGGCAAGCCGTTAACTGTTGAATTTGTAGCGAGAATAATTGAATTAATCAGTGTTCATTGAAATATACAAACAAAACATACCTGCACAACTTTTTCAAAGTTATCCTGACTCTTCTGGCAGGCATATGCTTTCTGCATGTTCCGACCTACCCCGATACTCTTGCATAAGAATTGTTCCCCGTGCTTTTCCAGCCAGTCCATGACCTATCATTAATCCGAATGAATTGAGAAACATATTAATCCATCCAATGACAGGTTTACGTGCACTCATACTCATACATAATATTCCACGGCAAGACTACCCACCTGTTTCACATCTTCCTTGAAAAGTTTTAAAGCGAGCCGTTGATGAAGTTTTACTTTCTTCGCTGTCCACTTTTGTTCAAGTGTCCGATGCCTTGCAAGGATCTCATGTATAACATCCAACACGTGCTTTGCACCAGACGAGTAGTCAGCGGCTGGATCAGTGTGTCTTATCATCCTACCCATTTCATCCACCTGCTGTACAATAAAGTATAAAGCAAACATTATGACTTGACTAGGTTGACATAGGGTGAACAAATAAAACATTTCGTGCGAAGTTGATAAAGTGTGTAAAATGTAAATGATTTCATACATGTTTATGCGCTAATATTTCCATTCCTGGTTGATTGCATACATGGACTAGATGATCAAAGTTGGTAAAGGAGCTTTTTACTTGTACTATGGACCTGTTCAGGGGAAAAGTTAATCAGATTATTTCATTGCGGATTTACTTATACATGTACCTATGCATGCTCAATCATTTTATGAGTCATTCCATCTTAAATTGATGACATACTTCGGTGTAGGCCTGACACATTGCTTCATAGATAGTTTGGTGCTGATGAATCCCTGATTCTAAAAGAGGCGCTTCGTTGGGAATGTTAAAATTATCACAGGCAGCACTCCATCCAACCATCTTCTCAGCATACTAAAAAATAATTGAAAAGATCAACAAAGGTTAAAATCTTTCCTTAATACTGTTGTTTATTTGACGAAGCAATGGCATAACTCATTTATAATTTATCAATGTTACCTGCTCAGCTTTCTGATGAAAGGAGACGGACAACGCGAGGAGAGTATTTCGTTCATCAAGTGCACAAGTTAGCTCCTTCCAGGCCTGATTAATTTTACCTAATTAATAAATAATTAAAAATGATAGTTAATACCCAAATTTCCATTAATTAATTAATTTGACTACTAGATATTAATACGACCTGCTAGTATCCTAATATGTTGAGCTGCATAATGATTGGTTTCCACCATGTGGGATGCCAGAGCAAGGATTCGATTTATACTAACACAACCATTCTAGAAGAAGAAAAAACAAATTTAAGCCATTTTAAGTAATGAAATTATCCCTCTGACGCATCACTTAAATAAGAAGGCAATATAATAGGATTATATTTGTCTGAATATCTCTTTTATTAGTACCATGAGATTCACGGTGAACTGTTCATGGTCTGATTTGAGCCGCTTTGCGACCTGGAAGGATTGTCCTATTTCGACATAAGTCGTAAGAAATGCATCATGGCTATGCCGTATCCAGTCCAGCATCTGAAAAACACAAATTCAGAGATCAATCGTCACATTATTGGCAATGGAAAAAGTTTGCTTTTGTCAAGAGCGGCATACTATATGCACGGGCCGATTTTGCAATGTAAATTCATTCAAAAGAGGATTTCGTGTCATTCGCATAAAAGGAGTTTTTGCACTCAGCATTCATACTCTTCAGTAAATTGTACAAGAGAAGGATATAAAGTACCTTTTTACAGTCTTGTTCAAAATGACGGAGCTGGAAACACTGGTCCAGTTTCAGCTTCTTTGCATGCCATAATTGTAGCAGTTGTTCTTTAGCACCGTGGATTTGCTCTACCATTTGCATTATCGTGGGGATGTTGGCCTAGAATAAGAGAACAAAGCACAAATACGAGGCTTAGCATCTCATTACAATCAAAACAAATGGTTTGATCATCATCATGTTTTTCTGGTGTTAGTGCTGCTTCTGCAGCTGTCATGTAGAATAAAAACATCTATGAATCCGCATGATCAAGAAGAAGATGATGATGATGTGACTGGGTACAAAGTAAAACTTTTTCTCTCTCGCTTTCTGTGACTTACTTGCATATCAGGATTGGAAACTACTGAGCTGGATGAACTACTTCTGCCAGAATAGCCTGAGTCGTAGCCTGATGTACCATTCACAGCAGAATCTATACTTAATCTGTACAGTGGAAGAAACGAGACAAATAACAGTTTATTATCCAAATCATCATCAAAATTGGCAACTGCAGTTGTGCAGTAACACTTGTCCACACTCAAGAAATAATGCATGTTAGCCATTACCTATTAAACAAAATTACAGCTATAATCAGGAAAAGTAAAAATTATTATTTGCAATTCTCTCTACCTTTTGAGCAATTCTTGTCCCATTACGTCAACATCTTCAAAAGGAGCTCGTGTTATCTTATCCTTAATTTCTTCATGAGAATCTATCGCGCGCTTGACTGCATTTACATCTTCAGCAAAATCATTCCTCGTTATGTCCTCTCGCCAATCATCTAAACGGTCTAGCAAGTCGCTTGCTACCCAGAGGAAATTTTCCAACGCCTGTGTGAACAACATTAAAAGAGCAGAACATGAGTATATCACGTCTCGCCAGAGATTATTATTTGAGAAATACTCGTGTCAGTAAAAATGAACACAAGAACATTTTTTTCTCAACTTTCAAACAGAGAGACAAAATGAATCCTTTAAGCCAAAAATATACAGGATTCAATCCTGAGGATTGATTCAAAATTTTCTATTTACGTCACACGAAGAAAAACAGCAAAAATGAACTAATACGGAAATGAGTACATGTTTAAACTTATATAAAAATATAAATATATTGACATATGTGCATAACTAAAGTTTACACAAGACTGTGTTTCAAGTTTTAAATAAAGTTTCATTCAGTGGGTACAGCTATTTTTAAAAATTGCTTCTAGCTATTTTGTCTCCTACTGTTATCATTCAATGGATGAAGGGAACGGTGCTCATTTCCGGTTGAATTATGAGAAATTCAGTTTCATTTATTTACAGGCAATCAAATTATTGTCTGCCACTTTGCTTGCTTCATACTACTATGCTGCACTTACGATGCGAGATTCAATCCATTGGTTGTGATCATAATGAAACGTTCCTTCAAAGTCTGTTGTAAGCTGCGAAGTGTCAATAGTTTTTACAAGGCAGTCGATTCCCACCAAGGAGGTCTGAAAATACAAGAGAAACGCCATCATTTTTCATCATCTCCCCTTGTGCAAAGTTAACTCTAATACTCTGTCAGGAAGGAAGAATAATTCAATTTTGAAGCTATCTTCTCTTTTCATCTAGCATCTCTTCCTAAGCTTTTACGCAATGCAGAGTGTGCTCTCTACTACATAAGCTTATTATTACCTCAAACTTGTACTTTGCGCTACCAAGACTGGTCCTCTGTTTCTGCCAGAAATTATCCGGTTTGATTATATAAACCATGAATACAAAAGTTGCAAAATGTTCGTTTAAAATTTTCAAAATGGGCTTGACACTCGTCCATGTTCCCCCTCGCATGTCAATTACGACGGAGAAGCCGCGCTCCCGTGTCTCCTCACTGAAAGTTAATAGTCATGTACCACAAATTACATCAACGACAATATTCATCATCATTTTCATTTCTTAAGCGTTTCAGCAACATATTATTAAGTATACAATGTGTTTCATACTAACCACGGTATAGTGAAGAGATAATGTAGCAGCCTCTTAAGATCCTCATTATGGACTTTTTCCCGTCTTGCCGACGTCGGAAACAAAAGTAACGGACCTCCACGTTTATCTCTTCCACCATTTACAAAGGCTAACCGATCATGAAGGAGCGATAGCACATCTTCCGCTCGTGGCCCATCCATTGCAGTAGCCACCGTTGTCAATGAACACTTTTTTCTTTTTTGCTGCTATCTCCTCCACCACCCCTTCGTCTTCGTCTGCAGAATGGATACTACTACTCCAAAAGCAGCAGCTTTTCATAGAGAATATACCGTACTCGTCTTCATAAGTTCGGTTGTAGCAGCCCTCATCTGCCACCACCTTGTCGATGCTAATTCCCTTCCTTCTTTGAAAGGATATCATTCACTTTTCCGCTGCGCTTGTTCCATTTGTAGCGACTTGCTGATTCTGAAATTAGTATCAAAAAACATAAAAATCACGTCATATATTATTACACGTGCTTTGTTATTACAATGTACAACGCTTTTTAAAACTATTACAAAATTAATGTGCATCATCTTATGTATGTTCATTTATGAGAGAGACAGGACGCAATCAGGCTTAAATGAGGTTCTTGACACACGACACGACGAGGATAATAACTTTCTTGAGTACATTAATTATTAATTTTCAAAAAGACAACGACAATGACAGAAACAATGTAATGACAACTCATTATCAGCGCAGCATGTCACATTTACAGCTTTCAAAGTGATTTCCTAACAAGAGCATGTGGTACAAACAAACATCATCAGTCAGTTAAGTTGTTTTATGACATTTTACACCATTTGTTTTTGCGAATGTGTAATTCACCGTGCTTTTTAATAATTCAAATAGCTTTTAGTTGAATACATAAAATTGATTAGAATAGTTGAATGAAGGAATCATCATCGACTTAAGTAACATCTCAGCTATAGAGCCAAGTAAATTTTCACAATAAAGGATTAACTAATGTGAACGTTAAATACTTAACGCATTCACTTGCAGTTTTA
This sequence comes from Coecobrya sp. COE2, assembly GCA_027743765.1. NCBI lineage: Eukaryota > Metazoa > Arthropoda > Collembola > Entomobryomorpha > Entomobryidae > Coecobrya > Coecobrya sp. COE2. Next base: position 10,398 of record JAHZMV010000910.1, read on the forward strand.
AATTGATGCTGCAAAGTGTGAGTGACGACTTGATTCAAGTCGTGTTCCTATCCCACATTGTTCTCACGCTTCATTAACACATTCTCTAGCATTGATCATACCTATCATAAAATGCGTGCTTTGCATAATATGCGTGTAAGTCTGTGTACGTTACTTTTGCAGCTTGACAAAAATTTAACAAATGTAACATTGCATGTAGTAAAGATGACTACCTGTATCTCCAATTATAAAAAATGAGATGCTTTGAAAACAAGACAATGCTATTCAGCAGAATTCAACATTTTTTACATCCAAGAACTTTTTTGTTTGTCCTCCAACACCATACCATAATAATCGCACAAATAGACCGGCACAACGAAAACATTAATGAATGGTCAAGCAAAAGTGTAGGGTTAGCTTTGCCCATCATTAATTCTTCGCAAAAGACGAACGAAATCAAATTAAAACCATACATGGAAAACAATGAAGGACATATTAAAGTGAAAAGGTTGTATATAATAGCAGGCTAGTGCAATACAGTTTTTTTCTTTAACAGAAGGCAGAAATGTTCAGAAATGAAACTTCTTCTTATCGTTGCAGCAAGCGCAAACATAACAATAGTCATTTTTCATTTCACTTTAAACTAAACTCATTTTATATCATGATTCATGAATGAGAACTGTTCGCAAAGTTTGTTGCTTTTATCAATCTTGTGCACACCAGGTACAATTTTAAGTACAACGAACGGTGATGGTAGTAATAACTCATGTTATTTTTTCAATATCACTGGGAGGCAACTCAATTGTCATATTTTATATGGGAATTAATGCGAAGTTATGAAAATGTGGTGGTAAAAAAAGTTGTCATAAATATAAATCCTGATCTGATACAACAAAGAGCATTCGGAAAAATAAATAGTACTACTTTTACTTTTCTTCTGAAAAATAATAAACAATAAATGTCAGTAAGTAAAACTGACTGCTGTAAACAACACAATCCGTAACGTAATATCCTTTTTCATTTAGTTTACGCTAGTTATAACTATGTCCAATTATACCACGCAATAAATATGAACAAAAGCTATGTCACTTCCTCATATTCAAAAGGAATCTTTTCTCCAATTTTGCCATTTTTAAACTGTACTTTTGTACAAAAAATTTACCGGTTCATCATAATTTCTACTTTTGCTCATACAAGGAACTCATAATAGACAAAAATCATATAGCATTATAATATATTAAGTTTCTGAAAAGGCCGACTCGTAATTCACTCACTCGCTAATTGTGATGAGTTCACAGAAGAACATCTTAATTAATTTTGCTTTCCTCTCGTTAGCCAAAATGTTGATGTAATGATCACAGCTGCAATACAATTCATAAAGGAAAAATCACGCCAACAAACCAAGCTTCTGCCGAGTCAAGTGAGTGGGAGTAGATACATGTACGAATTCAACCGTCTAAAAATTCAGCTCTTCACATAATCCACATATAAACTCAGTCTATGTATCACAACTTGGAGCAGAAATGTTTTATAGATATGATGTATAAAAACGGTTTTCCTTTCAGACAAAAAGTCCAACGAGTTTTTTCCTCTTCTCGGTTCATGAATTCGCACACAAAGCAGAAAACTATGATCATGTGCCAACAATCATCTTATCAACATTGCATTACCTATCAACATTTTTTCACCCTTCTAACACGAATTACTTCCACTCAGAGAAACTTGCACTTTTCACACCATGTGCAGAGAATACACCTTTTGCCTGGTAAAAGTATATATTTTTATGACAAACTAACTGACTGAACGAGAGAAATCATTGTTTTGTGTGAACAAGCATCGAAAGGGCATATAAAGTAAATGAAGCTTGTCTAATCTTCTATACTTTCCTTTCCCCACTCAGAAAGCACTTTCCTAGGTGTTCATGTTCCACTCCTACCACCTTCATCACTGATGGAAGATGACAGAGAAAGCTTTGATCGTCTTGCCGTATCTATAAAATCCTCGATTCCATTGGGCAACTGACCTACAGGCGACCTGAATCCACACAGGGTAGAAGCTAGAAAAGTTTTGTTCAGGAAAGTGTAAGCATCAAATACTACGTTATAAGTCAATATGCACGTATCAAACGAATTATACAACAACGCGCACGGCCAGCACTCATGCTTTTTGCAATATAATGTCGTTCGTGTTTTGAGAGCTTGTTGTCCCTGAAGTAATCATTATCACCGTGTTCCATGTGCCAATGCTACTACTGTGGTTGTTTGTAGGTGACTGTCTTTTTCTCTCTTGTAGACATCCAGACGCAAGAAAAAGGTATAAAGTTTGACTGGTTGCTTTGCTCGCTTTTTGTTATATAGCGCTTTTGCCACCACCACCATCATTTCGACAAAAGGCTCAGGTGAAAGTCTCCCTGTTTTTTTGGAAAGTCTTTTTGGCTCGCAAAATCCTTGTTCTTTCCCCTCATTCACATTATTATACAACTTGCTCGGCACACAAAACACTTTGCTTGCCTTCGACACTAAAACTTCTCCTCAGAATCCCACTCCTGTGCGACCTCCGTTCACATTCTATGAAATCATCATGTAAGCATTGCGGAATGATGTCTCATGGGAGTGCTGAAATGACTTTCACCTCCCCTATACCACTACTACCACCACATATGTAATACACAGACAAACAGTCTTTCTTGTATGCTGAACGGGTGAGCCACAAAAACAGATGGTAAAATGAAAGTGGTATTGCCTCCATAGTTTGTGCTCGTGCTTAGTGCCTCCGCACTTTAAGTGAAGGGAAGCAAAAAAGACACCAGAATACATAAAATGACAACTATAATAATTTACACTCTTTGTTTGTCAATGTGGTAGTCATATACACACAAGTAGTTGTTGTTGACCCACACCACTTGCTGCTTAAATTATTCCACGTTTATGAGGGCTGATAGAGGAAATAATGTGCGACATTGGATTGAATGGCGGAACAACTAAAAGCACCACATTCTTCCAAGGTTATGTTATGATGATGTGACCACAAACCGCATGCTAGTATTAATTCTTTTATAATTGCGACCTTTACGATGACATTTTGCACTTTATTCTTTGAAAAAGTCAACGAGTGCCATTCTACGAATTCTAACAATATGCCTTTTGTTGATAGCATCTACACAAATGTTTTCATTTCCTGTTTTCTTTATTCCAGTAGAACTGTGTGGGTCGATGTTCAGTAGACTGAAATCTTCTGCTGTGCCCTTATGAATTAAACTTAGCGTGTGATTCAATAACACAGCAGATATGTTACATAATTTACTTACGTAAACCATTTTTGATACAGTCAAAAAGAGAAAGTGAAAGCAAAATCCTTTAGCGTGTACAAATAGCTAATATAGGTAGATGTTTTATGTTCCAGAACGTTACACAACACTGCTTTCATCCATGCATCCATCATTATCTTTTCAAGAACCTCGCCGGTAATTTACCTAACCCAACGATAGAAATTAACCAATTTGCAAACATTCTTTTCAAAAAGTTTTCCAGTATAAACTTCAGCTTTTATATAAATATATATAGGAAGCAGTTTATAAATAGTTTCGTGACTAGTGTCTATGAAACTTTTTCGATGTGAAAATACCATAAACCTAGTCAGATAATAGGTAGCAAACACAAAAATCTACTTTGTTCTTGTTTGAGGGTAAATATATATATTATGCATGTGAAATCGTACGCTTCAATATTATGCGATAATTACCTAAATAAAAATTGGTAAGTAAGTAAGGAGGCACGCTAACGACAAAGAAAATGTAACTGCTGTGATCATAATACACACAAGCAGGCAATTGCCAGAAGACGTTTAGACGTCAACTACTGCGCTTCGTCTGACTGCCCCCGTGTTACACATTCATTGTGCCCACCACCTCCATGAATTTTTTACTGCCTGTCATAACAGTGCAAATGTGTTTGTGTTATGATAAATTCCTAAGCGTAAGCGTAATACAGTATGTGTATTTATAGTGAGTGGTAAGCCTAGTGGTAACTCACCAGCACGACAACCATTTATCAGCGGCGGGGGTAGCTAGCCGTACGCTCATAAATTTATAGCACTAAAACTTAAACTTCAATTATTATGGCAATAATCGCAACGGTAGTATAAACATGTTATCGCAGCAAACAATCAACCCTGCTTATCCTTGCATAACGGCATAGCCAGCATGTGTTGTTGGTTGTATTAAGTATACACATTCAGTTTTACAAGAAAGAAATATGCAAACTTGAGACTTTGAGAGATGATTGCCAGACAACACGAGACGAGAAAAGGTAAAACTTGAGCTTACCTTCTCATTCTTCAACTTTTAGCACAGTATTGACATGTTCATATTTAGAATACGTGCAATATGGGAACATGTAAGGATTGAAAAGAAGCAGCGTGTATATAACAATTAGTTGGTGTACTCTGCATATATATCAATTCAACGCTTTAAATACCTTCCCTTCGTGTTTGTTACATGTATGTTTTGCAGACTTGCACTTGTGATACGATCACTCACAAGAAAAAAATTGGGTTAGGTAGGTGATATTATCCTCTCTGCAACCTACCTTTTAATGTTCACAAAAAGGTTTTTCTTTCGACCACAAAATAAATGGGCAACCAGTGAATCCGTGAATAACGCAGTTTTGCAGAATTATATTATAATGCTCATCTTTAGAACTCAAACAGTGATAATGATAGTCTGCAGGTAATTAGTACACAGCTGCGTAATAGCTAATGTGCATGATGTACTACCGCCGCCCAAAAGGAACTTTTATCAGGAACACACATTCTAATTTCCCTTTCAGTACACCTGTTGTATATCATCATCACAATCACTTATATCAAAAACACAATCAAAGAGAGCAAGTATATAGTATTTAGTACACAAGAGCGGTGGAAAGGTCTAAAAAGATGATTTTACAAGAGAAACTACATCTTCGAATTTTATTTTACTTCCTCGACTTGTCATCAGCACAAACATAGCACTACTGAAAACATTTTGCGAATTGTGTAGTCCATTAAATACTCAAGTAATTCAAATTACATTCCTTACATGATTGTCGGCTTCTTTGACTTTCATCAGCTCTGACCACAGAAGCTTATCTTTAGAATCGAAAAAAAAATATTTCTTTTTCATAGATCGGCCAAACTGATTGTAAATATTCGATTATCGCCACTCATATTAATTGACCCAGTTAACGTGCCTACGCATTAATTATGAATAATATTATAATGACACATCCCGTGTTTCGGTTTGTTTGTCCTTATTCAGGCTTAATCGTTGCTATTAAAGGCTTTCCTGCCGTTGGCTGCTATCCGATATAAGCCATACACGTACTTTTCACTGCTCCCAAGTGACCTCGTTAAGGGATTTAAACTATTTCTAACCTATATGAGTTTTTCTACAGTTTCATGAAAGTATTTGAGAGCGCAATTACAAGCAATTATCTCGTTTACATTGTATAGCTTCTATAAATGCAGACAAGTATAAGCAAATCAGTTTACCTATTAATACTTTTTTAACAATTAAACTTCTCATAGTATCTATAATCTCCATCATCATCAAAATAGGAAATCCTATAAACAGTTTATCTGACGGGAATCTCCGTTTGTTTGTACATTTTTATTAACATATCCCATTCAATAAAGAAACCGACTAAAAGATAATAATTGGTAGTAAATGTTAGTGCCGTGAATTGGTTGACTTACATTCTCATACTTTTCGTTAAATTCACAGATGCCGTACAAAAAAGTATACTATTGTATCGCCTATATATTTTATGAACTTTCCTTTCCACATTGACGCATCTGTGTCTATTTCCAAGTAGGCAGTTTTTGTGATTGTAGACAACGATGATGTTCCCTTTCACCAAAACTAAATAAAATTGTTTTACTTCCAATGACATGAGATAAATGTTTTTACATGAAGTTTTTATCATTACATAAAAGTATAGATTATTTAGATTAGTGTGAGTGGAAGAATGAAAATAAGATAATCTGGTACTAACTTGGCAAATATGTATATATTATGTTCATTTGTTTTGACTGAAGACAATCATTTACACAGATTACAAACCTTAAGTTAGTCAAGGTAAATCTGAGAAGGGAGTGGGTAATGAAATGCACTGCATTATTAAAAGGGTGGCTTGTGAAGTTGTGATTTTTGTCAGTCATTATTAAGATGTTCCGCACAAACGAACATGAACCCTATTACAACCTTATAAAGGGAAATGGCTTTTTAATATCCTATAAAAGAAAACAAATGAAGAGTTCATTTAACCTAATTAATGACTACTTCAAAGCAAACATGGTGCAGGGAGGGAGATATTGAAAATGTGATTGATACACCTAATCAACATCATCGTTATCTCATGTACAACGTATTAGTGGCAATACTACACTATAAAATACCGGTTTTTCATTTTATAATGAAGTTGTTGTTGCTTTCTGTTAAGGCGATGATAAATATCGAGTAATCCTTTGTTTCTGGCTGGTTCTTTGATGTAGACTTTAAGTGAGGCTATTATTAAGTTAACAATATTTTAAATATGTTCGGTTGAGTTTTATTCATATAAATCGCCATAAAAGATTGTCGTCACACAATTGACAGTGGTCACAATAATGTGCATTTTGTACATGTACACTTAAGTTGTAAAATGAAATCGTTTGATTTCAGCTGAACTAGCTGAGCCTTTATTTTATTATTATTATTAACGCTATCATTATGGATATATTAATAATTAATGAGACGTACCCATGTAATTTGCCTTATTGTTAGGATCGAATTAATTATTAATATAGTGGATATCAAGTGTTTACAGCTTACAACTGATGGTGATTTCTAATAAGGATTAATTATTTCTTCTCGTTATTTTTCATTTTTCAAAAAATTCAAGCCATCGTAAAAGTTTTTTGCCCCTTTCGTAAAGAGAAAATGAAAGCTAGAATCACAGCAAAAAGTTGCTTTCCTCATTCTATATACATAGTTTCCATTTAACAGATTAGAATTCCTGACAACGCATGAAACTAAACAGACGCTTGACACATTCTGCCATTCTGTGAAAACTAACTGAAATGTATTCCACATCACAACCGGAAGGTGAAAAACTTGGGTTAGATCATCCTTATTGGTGGATTCTTCACTTGAATGACCCAGTTTTGACAGAATAACGAACGTGATCTGGCAAGGCAAATTCTGTTTTTAAACTTGTTCAAGTGAGCGTGACTACATATTCATATTCAACAAAAAGTTTTGAAGCGGAAAATCTTCCAACATGTCACCTGTGCTAATATTGATTTTATTACTATGAATATTTTAGCGCTCATCCCCTATAGTCCGCCCGCAAGTCAGAGAATATCTAATGTCTTTCTGCAACTGATTAGCGGGTGTGACGTACCAATAATGTATTTTTAAACAAATTACCTATGCAACTCTACCTTTTCATAAGGTTAATAACCTGACCGCTTAGCTAACACCAATCGTCAAGTAACTGGAAAAGATTTAGTCGGTCGGAGTCCATGGAGGAGTTCATGCATGACAAAATCTGAAGTGCTCTGCATATTAATGTGGTATTAGTCAAGTAAACTATTTACAAAAGAACACATATAGGTATCTGCACATATCTAAATATAAAATTTGTACATGGTCTATACAATTTTCATAGTACAATTTTCATAGAGTCCGTTAGAGTAGTCCAGTTACTCATTTTTAATATTATAGACGCATGTATATGCCTACGCCAGTAAGCCGTGGTTTATTTTAGACCAACGACGTATGATGTTGTGATGCATCATGTATGATGGCTGTCTGAAATGTCACTGCGAATCACTTTACAAGTCAGTCATAATTAGCCTCGAGCTAGACAAAAATATTCTGAAGCTTGACTGACTGCATGATGAGGAGGCTCTGGAAATCTCTCGAGGAAGCCATTATTACTCACCGTCCTCTCTTCTTTCAAAGCTCATTCATATTTATACAACAGGTGGAACATTAATTAGCGCATTTGATGGAAGTACGAATAATATGCTTCGGGTTTAATTTACATAAATTGGTTAGATATTGCCAGCCGCAAAAGCATTTTCGTTTTAAACTATTTTAAATCTTTTCAAAGGGAAACTTTGGACGATGAAAGAGTACTAAATTAAGTGAAATAAATATATCCTTCTTTGACTCTCTGTTTTTAGGTACAGGGATAACGTCAAAGAGTACGCTGAAAGGGGTACCTAATCCACATGCCTGGAATGCCACATAGTTAAAAATCAAACAATCAGCAATCAACTCATGTATGTATTATACTATAGTTTTTAGGTAATTTTATTATTAAATCAAATTATCATAATTGTGTTATTCGTTATACTGATTACTTTTACATGATAATCTACCTAGTAATGCTATAACTGACAACGAGTGAACACATGCTCAATTTCGTCTTTCATTCAACGCCAAATAGCGATACCCTGATAGTTCTTTGTCATCAGTCAAATAGCACACACAGCAACCCAACTAGATTAAGATAAAAATTTATTAAAAGCAATGCGTATTGCTTTGCGCACAATAAAATAGCAATTCACGCCAAACTGAACCCAGCCGAGAGCAAATAAAAACATAGGTAATACATACCTAGTACCATTGACAGCAAAATACTAGGTTATCATAATTTCAGATAAAAATATTAACACTGATATCCCAACGAAAATAATTTTTCCCCTCCACGCACCTGAAGATAATAACAAAACAATAAGTAAACACGACATTTGGCAATTGGCAAAGCTCAGCAAGCTCAACTGCTCAGACATGTGCATTTATTATTATGATTATTTTTTAGCTCTCTGATTATCAGTAGGTGTGTTGGATGCAATAATGATAAGCAGCCGTACAACTGCACTGCAGTTGAATATCTCTCTGGTTTGGTGCCATTGCACTGTGAAGTTTAATAGGTATTCAGTCAAAACCTCCATTATTTTTCGAAGTCATTGCCAACCTGTGACATTACCCATTACAATTTAAATACATATACCTACGTACGCACACATGAAAAAAATTTAAAACGTAAACATCAACAATCATCGCCACAAAATGTGTTTTCTCAAGACAGGCGTTTTAAAACGCGTTCGTAGCGTTACATTCATATGCAAATATTCATGTGAAATTTTTTTTCGAAAATGATAATAACGTCACGGGAATTAATGGGTGTATCACTATCTGCGTCTGCGTAGCAGATAACAGTACTTGTACGCAAAAATACAAACAAGTCACAAAATTTTTTATCATCCCAACAAAGTCACCGTGATAATCATAGCGATTGTGACTGTATCATATATATCTACTGTGTTTAGAGGAACAATAAACCTAAAATTTAGTCCAAATTACTGTTCTCTACGGTAGAAAAACGAGAGATAGTACTGACAATATAATAAATACCAAATATTGTTGAGTTGAATAAAACGTCATTATCGTCAACAAAAAAACGCACCGGAAATTAACGAAACCGTGCATTAAAAGGGTTTCAAGTCTACACTTAATGTTCACCAATATGCACACAACAATCCTTCATTAACTTATTTGAAAAAATAATTGCCTTACATTTCATACTTTCAAATGCGCATGTTGTGACGCATTCACTTTGTGCATGAAAAATATAACTATAACATGCATGTTTTATATTCGATGGTACTTTGTACTCAGGCTGACTTGGCTGAACTTAAAAAGTTGAGTTTTAACGTGCATTTTGCATTGCTAATCTACAAAGTGTACTTTTGCGCAAATAGAAACTTTTGTGACATTGATGACAAAATGACAACAGAGAATATTATTATAATAACCTAGAAAGGAAATCTGCAGAATTTTTTGAATGACAAACATTCTACTGTGAGATGACGATGACATGAAAAACCCGTCTTCTAATCATGGGACGGCAACCACTCAAAAAATAATAAATAACATTCAAGATGATATGCAAACAAAAAAGGGCATGTTCTTCCAATCATGGTCACAGACAAAGACAGTACAGTTAATCCTCAACACCATGCACCACACTGTCACCTACTCAAGGAGTTTTGGTTATTAATTTTTGCACACCGATTATTTGCTAAAAGGTGACACTAGCCCATTTCATTTTTAGCGTATGATAATCGCATTCGAGGTAACAACCAATAACTTTTGTAGAAACTCTTAATCAGAAATCAATACACACCAAGATTGTCACGTGCAATTTTGGTCATCATTTTTTTGTCTTGCAATCTTGCAAATCCCATTTATTATCCGTTTCTACATTCATTCAATATATCAGCATATTATGTATCATTATCATACTTTTCATGTCGTACCACAATCACTTGCAAATATTAATTTTTACGCAGAGTCGTGCCCAAATGGAAATTGGATTTTATTCTTTGCGTACTCCTCATAATTGATTATGCTATATTGTCTATTACACTTATTTGCTTTTTACGCATGCACCATTAGACAAAGATTGGTTGCAATTACAGTTTGCAATTCCCGTCTCTTTCTACATTCAACATTTAAACTTGCTTACCTTATTTTTAAAATATAATCCAAAAGGCAAACTCCATTCCAATAAAATATCAGAGAGCACTTAATCATTGTTTAACACACAACATTATATTAATCATCATGATCACGATAATTGTTACACTTTTCACCTTTTTTTTATTATAAACCAAGTCACTTTTTTTCACGCACGAAAACCTTTGAGAAATTTTATTAACAGAGATTCGTTGCACACACTTGTACACCTGAGAAACGGTGAAATTTCTCTCATGAAGGTGCCGTGATAATAACGATATTGCTGATCATCATGATCCAATGAATTTCCACACATCTTCTCTCACATTACTGTTCACCTTTTACTAACTGTTGACAACTGTCAAACTAAACTCATCATCATTCCCAATCATTCTCTTCTCTCATACATCCTTTATGCTTTTGCACACATTTTTATACATTATACACATAATATATCATCTCATAATAAATCCACTAAAATACCGCAATAACAATAAGCAATGAGCTCTCTATCATAATAACAATAACATGAGATGATGATCAATAACAACTTTTAATATAACATACACAACAATTATTGTTACAGACAGCGAAAAAGGGTAAAAATCCGTAAAATGAGTGAGTGTGTACGAACGAGTTATTCTACTACTACTACATAATAAAGAGTTTTAGTCTTGTGTCTTGTTGTGTAGAGTAGTAGTCTGCGCTGCTGGTGCTGCACTGCTATCATAACATTGACTGACTGCTTGAGTAAATCTATTTTAATGCTTACTTATTTTCTTATTCTTTCAAGAACTTTGTACATTATCACAAAAGTACAAATATGTAGCTGCAGCCTGCAGCGAGCATAGACATACAAGTAGTAGCAGAGTGGCAGTACATCATCAAGTCGCATATATAAAGTTGAAAAAAGGAAACAAGAGAAAGAGATGTGATGTGTGTAGATGAGAATATTATTATTGTTGTAGTGTGAACCTATAACTAACGAAACAGCAGCAGCAGCAGCGTATCACCGAATACCTACTAGTTTACCGTATCAGAAAAGTAATCATACATACTCCCAAACCAAAGAGACGGGATATTTCAATTCAATGTGGATATACAACACAGAGCCAAAAGAGGCTTAAAGGCATGAAAAAAAAGATGAAAGGTAAGTATGCATGATGCAGGCAAAGCAGATAGACTACTATGTAAGTTGTACTGCAATCTATGTGATAGTTTTCGTTTGGTTTAGTTCGTCATATAGGTATATAATATCATCATCAAATACAACCAAAATTTACTTCACATACACAGAGTGCGCACCTAATAAATGCGTCTGTATATGATATACCTACCTTGGTGGAAAAGTAAGATGGATAATGTTACGTTGAGACAGTCAAAGCTTTAAAAAAAATTGCCATTTATACAACATAACAAGATCACATTTTTACTTGTGTAAAAGTTAAGCATGATATGAAACACACACATGGTTATGGAGAGGCTCTCTTAATAATAACGTGTAACTATTCGTCCTCATCATCCCTCTATAATTTTTTTGTTGGATTTACTTGGCTTTAGTGAATGATCCAAGCATTACACTCACAACAATTACCCATCATAGTCAGACTTAAACATGTATCGGCTTCACCACACAAGCCTTAATTTTTTTTATCCACCTTGTTTTTCAAGTCATCTCTCTCTGTTACACATGTAATGTAATAGTAAAAATGTAAATGATTATATAGCAATTATATGATGATGATACATCTATATAATATTTTGTTTTTTCTTCTCTCTTGTGTTCCTCACAAAAGGTGAATAGCATAAGAACCATGAGATGAGAAATGTTCTTCATTGCTCTTTGACAGGAGCATCATCAACAACATCGCGCCGTCCTCACTAAACTTTTTGGGCATACTCACTCAAGATGTAATATCCATACAGCTATAGTCACAAAGTCACAATGAAGGGATACCACCAGCAAAATTCCCAAAAAAACTGGGATATTTATGCTTTGTCCATGTTACACCTATTATAGTTGATGATCTTCCTTACATTTTTATATCCAAAAATACCAGCATCTTCCAAAAAAAACTCTAGTTCTCTATAAAACAAGATCTTTATTCACAAAGTACAGATTTCCAATTTGCAATGCTTTCTTACAAAAATGTGAATATTTTTTTACATTTTATTTTGACGAATTCCTCTGCATTAAACTAACTTTTATTCAACAACATCTTCCTGCCAAAATGCCTGTTTTTTGTGCGCTGATTACTTCGCTCTACATCCTAATTTAAATTTTTTTCCCAATTTGTTTAATGACACATTACCCATTAAGTAATCAGGTTGTTCATACATGCCATTCTCATGCATCATGAAACGCTTATTATGCAAAAACCACAAAGAAAGTATTATTACCCCAGACCTCAGAACTTTAAGAGGAAACTAAATGATACTTAAGGATTCTCTGAAGAAGCTCTTTTTTTGGTCTCAGGAATATCGGTATTAAGATTCGGTTTGACAAGGAATCAGGCTTATAGAAACCTTCTATATGCCTGCCATGATAACATTGATATGATATTGCGGTAAACATGCGGTGATGATCCTGTGTGGTGTTATCATCATAAACCATTTTATATACAATATTTATCCCGTACTTCTTTCACAGAGATTCTGCAAAGCTTCTTCAGTTACAAGAAAATGTGAAGGAAATGAAGTAGCGAAAAAAAATTGTTTCCCTTTAGGCTATTGTACACATTTTTCTTGTCTTTTCACATCACCTCATCATACACAACAGCACAAATCCCCTCCTTCTCCTCCGTCTCATGAGAGATCTTTATACAAAAAAATATTTCTTGTTTTTCTTTCGTTCCTCTTATTGTCTTGGGTTAAATTAAGAATAATACGCCGTGTCTCTAGCTCTCTACACACTTGTATAACAGCCTAGTAAACTAAATGGTGAATAGGAAGTGCTCAGATCATAAAAAAACCAGAAGCTCGGCTACATCAGCAGCGGTTGATTTTTGAAGACTTTCAAGAACATTGTCAAAAACGTGTGTAGTGTGTGTACATTTTGTGTAATAATAGGAATGATATAAGTAACCAGGTAAGAACAATTGTTTAAAATGCTCCTTATTATAGTACAGTGTGTGGTTAAATAACTAACTATATAACTGTGTAGACTGTTATATACAACCACATTTTTTCTGTACTTAAGGTTGATAGTTTGCCAATCATGCATGCATCTCATTCAATTCATATGACTATATATTTTTTATTCCTGTAAATTGTACGGTCTTCTTTGAAGCGTAGTACCTAATCTACTTGACTAACTGACTAACCGACCGGTGGTGTAACCATTGTTGTTGGGTTGCCAGAGTCGGAGGCGGCTCTACTGTTAAAAAAAGTAGAAAAGCTTGTCATTTCATTGTTGTGGGGAAGGATAAAGTCGGATTGTTGTGATTGTGAAATTCACACGCTGTAATTTACCACCTTGATGATTCCCAGTGAGTCAGGAGGAGTCAACAGGAGAAGCGGTTTTAAATGTAAAATCTAGTAGTATAGTATTTCGTTAAGGAATCCGAGTAATTTAATACAGTCAGTCAGTGAGAGAGTGTGGTCTACATAGTGGGATTGGTCTCTTCTTAAAGTTATTTATCCGTTTTTAATGTTTTTGCAGTGATAACCATCAACCGGAGATAAGTAATAAGGCTGTTCAGTGGTGTGGCGTAATCTAGTCAATTTAACCGAGATATTGTATCCTCTGACGACTTTCGAGCAATTTGCTGTAAAGGATTTTATAAGCGTGGTTCAAAAAATATAATGGCGTCATCAACGGCTGTAAACCCATCTACATTGCTTCCGCTTGGTAAGTTAGTAGTGGGGAGAGATAATGCTAATTTAATTTTATGGTTTTTGATGCCAAAAAATGTGGCGATAATGATTAAAGTAATTAAATTTGTTTGTGGGGTTTTTATCGCCGGCCGTTTAAATCGGTTTAAATTAACAAATGATTTTGAAATGACGTTAAATCAAATATGTGCTTGTCTTTCGTATCGTGAATCACGTTTTGTTTTATTTAATTTCGCTGTAAAGTTGTAGTTTAATATTTGTCGTGTGGAACTATTTTTGTTCTGTGTATCTATTATAGAAAGTACACCTTTCAGAAAATGTGAAATCCTTCTGGTTTTTGGCAGATTAAAATTTAGAATGTCTCACGAAAACAACTATTTTACGATCTAACCTAGTGATGAATTTTAATTATTTTTTGTTTTTGTTGCAGCTCGTTCCAGGTGGAGATATGCCAGACGCGTAGTAAAGTTGCTAGTTGTCCACTGAATTTACATAACCAATTGACAAATATGTACCTTCACGTTTCGAGTATAAATACGATTATATACTTTTTTGTAATAAATCCTTAATTAACTATAACTTGATAAATTAAATATGTCTTAAATTATTTACAGGTATCTAGAATATTTGATTTGAGATCTCAAGTACTGACTAATGAGGTTTTGTAATACGTAGCGTTTTCTTCCACATATTTGTAATATTAATGATTGTTGTAATACTGTTATTTTCCCGTGCAAAATAAATTATAAAATGATTATACGCTAAATCTGTAATGGTATCCAGTACTTCTGACTATTAATTATATTATCTATTAAGCCTATTGTAAAAATTGTATCTTGATTAAACTTTTATGTACGTCGGTCATGGTAGGTCGTATCTCCGGATTAGCATCCCAAGCCTCCTTATATAATTGAACGTATTGAACTTCTAATTTCTTGTCGTCAGCATTTCCGGAATAAGTAAGCTCATTATTGTTCCCTGGCCGTAGACCTTGGGAAACCACCTATTAATGGGAAAAAATTAAAAGATTATTTTCACTATTGGACATATTTTTTTGTAATTGTAAGAAAATCGCAAATTACTTTGTACCCTAAATATTACAGTGTGCTCATTTTCATCTTCGTAAGGAATCTCTCTTGTGATTATTTGCCACATTGTTATAGCCAAACTGTACACGTCACATTTTTCGGTGGGTCGGACACCTTGGAACAACTCTGGTGCTGTGTATGGAACGGTTCCTTCTAGCTGTAATAAAAAATATATAACCACGTCATTACGTCATATTTTTAATGAAAACACATTCTTAATTGATTTTGTACACAAGTGGTAGTTCTCTTACTTTGGAGTACTTATAACAGTCTACAAGATCACTAATTTTCTTTGAGCTGCCAAAGTCAGAAAGCTTGCAACAATTGCGAAGATCGACCAGTATATTTTGCGGTTTCACGTCCAAATGGAGGATCCCTTGACGGTGGCAAAAAATCAGTCCTAATGCAATCTGTTTGGCAATATGGATAGCTTTCGAACAGTCTAACGAAAAGGACGGATCATTTAGTAAAGTGAATAGGTTTCCCCTGTGCATACTTCTCCATGATTATGAGCGTTCTGTCAGGTCCTAACTGGAAGATGTCCAATGTTCTAGCAATGTGATTATGAAAAGGTAAATTTAAAGCGTTGTCCTCTCCAACGATGGAAGCTTTCTTCTGAGCATTTGTAGTTTTCAGGACTTTCACGGCCACTGGTTTTCCTAATTACAAATTAGTTAAAACATCCAATTAATTATAAATTCAGCGAATGATCAAATCATACCCATGCGTTTAGCTACATTATATCAATTTCTCTTTTTACCTTGATATTGTCCTGCTATCACAGTTCCAAAGCTACCTTTTCCCAGCAGCTCCAAAGGATTCAAAGAAAGATTCCAATGGAGACTTACAAGTTTAATCAAATTATCATCCAAATCATACTTTGCTCCTGCGGAACATCTCCGGTCAGATTTCAAATCAGGAACAAATTCTTTCTCCAATTCAAAACTACATGATTGCGTTCTCTTCCGGTCCCCCTTCAATACGTCATTGGAATCATCTTCGTCTCCATTTTCACTATCACTGCTGCTGCTATATATCAACGAACACTCCAACGGTGGCATACTTTCTTCATGTGTTTTCCCCAGCTTACTTTCCGTTACCTTTAAAGGAGTTGGAGGAATGATGTTACAAGTTACAACGGACGTCCCTCCATAATGGTCCCTGCAGACAAAAAATAATTTTCCGCGTATTTAAACAAAAAATTGGACAAAAATGCATTTCATGCACCAAAATGTCTTGCATGTTTAATGAAACAAAGAGCGCATGCTTATTTTCACACCTGTTGGCATCATCATCCGCATCACTACAATTGCATCTTTGAGCTTGTTTACTTTCTCCAGACACATCGCATTTCTCGGTGTTTTCTTTCCCCGTTTCCGGTTTCTTGTTGCTGTCTAGCTTGTCGTGTGAAAGTGAGCTGCGTTGTTGAGGTTTTAGCGAACCTCTTTGTTTTTCAACTTTCTCGTGGCCTTGTTGAAAAGTTGCCAACTTTTGGTGAAAGTTTTGGACAAGCCAGAAAGAGTCGGATGCGCGTCTATTGTAACGGCACGTTGCAGAAGTGGGAACATCCTCCCTCTCTTGTTGTTCACTATTGTTTCCTGGAGAAAAGCTGAAAACTGAAATTGGGGATTGCGGAGACAATAATGGTTGGTTATCCTGGCGAAGTTTAAATGGAGATGGGGTACTTTTGGTAGAAATTATTGGACTAGGTTTAATGGATGATGATGATGATGGACTTGGGGTGTGAGGACTAGAATCGGTGAATTGTCGGATAATGTTTGGTGACAGCAGTTGGCTTCCAAGTTGTTGGCATATTTCAAGGCTACGCCTTCTCATGGAAGTAGTGCTTTTTATTACTGGAGAAAGGCATTCTTTCGCCAGGGAGGATGCCATGTTGGATAATTATTTCACGAGTTTTCGGTTAACTTTTAAAATGCGTTGTTACTTGTTGTGTCATGAAAGAAGTTACAGTTTTAATTTTGACTAGTATGCTTTTATACGATTTTTCTTGCATACTTTTGGTTTCAACTTTTTCAAAATCAAACAGTAGACACCGAACTACCTTAAAGTTTCTCATATTATCCCCCGTGGAATTTTTAAATGGCTTATCTTTGATTCTGGACTATAAGAGAGTGTGTAATTTCTGCTGAGGTGATACACGGAAATGAAAAAGGCACATTTAAAAAATATATATTTTGGAAAACATTTAAAATATTTTTAAACTTTTATTTTTAACATGTTCTCTACAGCATGGCTAACTGCGTATTAACTTTAGTATATCATTCAAATCATTATGGGCACTACAACCACATACATTACATGGAAAATGTGTAGGTTGCCTTCATGATACAATGAAACCTATAAAGGTTCGTCTTCAGTAAATACTGTGTGGTCCATCCTCATTGAAAGAACTTTCTGATACATTATACATGAGTACAAGGAATGATTTTTATTTAAATGAAATATGCAATTATGCAAATGCCACCTTGTAAAGGAATGGAAAGTTAGTATGTAGTTAATTTTTCATATCTGTATTCTGTTTACAATTACAAGCATGTTTCTATGCTGCATGCATAACGGTCTTGATTTGAACCTCATGACTCATGAATTATGCGTTGATTTGAATGTTTTGTTAATTGTTTGAGTACACATTTGGTTGGGGGAAAGAGGCCATTAGGGTATTTTTGGCAAATATGAAATCGTTTCTATTCTATGTATGCCTGCATGAATGTCTGTTGGAATGACAGACAAAAGACCACTTTTTTATATTCTTTGCAAAGTATGTCAGCGTCTGTAACATAATATGGAATGTTCGTTTTAGATACATATTGTCCAAGTTCCGTAGACTATTTCATTGCTGAATGAAAACTTTTCCAATTCTGCTATGATGGTTTATGAAATACCGTATTATTGATTGAATGACTTTACAACTAATTCAATTCGTCCATTTTCAAGAACAGTCTTGTACAAGAAATACTTTATTTATTTGTCCAAGTTTTTAACTAACAAACAATAGTCTAAGTCATATGTACCGTTAAGTACATTTTACACTAATTCAATGCGTCCATTTTCAAGAACAGTCTTGTACAAGAAATACTTTATTTATTTGTCCAAGTTTTTAACTAACAAACAATAGTCTAAGTCATATGTACCGTTAAGTACATTTTACATGCGTTATATCTACATGAATAGGTCTAATCAGGTCAATCTCAGCTCAACAAAATGATAAAAACAATTAACAACAGTTTTGTACCAAATTTACCCACATTACTCATCATCACTGATATCTGATATCATGTAGTTATAATCAGTCATACATTTTTTTGCCTTAATAGATTACAGGCGGAACTAATTTTTAGCTAGCCGTTTTTTTTTGTATAATGAGTTTACTACATCGTCATATAGCGCTTCCTCATTAGAAAATACTATATTTATGCGCTGCTGCAATTTTCTCTTAAATTAGGTATGTCATATTTACATTCAAGTATGATATAAATGAACATTCGTTCTTACAAAAAATGAGACACTATGAACCATAATACGAAAAATGTCTATAAATAATCTTACATAAATTAACTGAACAAACACTTTTGTCAAAAAACTGTCTAAAAATAAGTTATACCAACACACAATTATTATACAATTCAGTTGACAGCAAATGAAATCAACATCGTTAGGCTGACAATACTTGTGCCATAACCAACTACTTTCACTGGGGTAATACGAGAACCGAATGAAAGCAAGCTTAACTGCTTATCGGGATGATTTTTTTGAAGGTCGAAGTGGAGGCCCGTCCAACTGAAATCAGAAAAAAATCACAGTTAATCATAATATCGTTCCAAGAGATAACAAACATATTTGGTTACTAAATATATATTTTGGATTCTTACCGCTTCCAGTTCATTCTCAGTAAATATTCGTTTGAGTTGCACCCGAATCGGAATCAAGAGAATTAGGAAAAATGGAAAAGCCAAAGAGATTTGCTTCCATGATTTGACACCCCAGAGTAACGCCAAGCACGCTATCTGAATAATAGTGTACATGTGCATTTTCCAAGTTTTGACACGTCGAACCCAGGGAGTTTGAGGATGACTTTCGACAGGAATGAAGAATAAAATGAAGCGCTGATAGAGTTGGGATGCACTTAGCGCAGATATTCCCATGTACATGAAAACTCCAAATAGTACGGCCATTGGTGTAAACGCCAACAAGGGACTCAACAAAACCGAACATCCAATCAGAAGACTGACTGCTAAATTCGTTACTCGTTGTTCTGAAATTAGTATAATATAACATCAAATATATATCTTCTGAAGAATGATGCTGGTTGACCTACTATTCATTATAAGTTATTCTTATTTTGCATACCGTGAACTTTGACAATTTTTGGCTGTTCTCCAGGAGGATTATTCTTGGAATACACGGTTAAAGCCGTGACATGTCCAATGGCTCTGATTGCAGCACAGCACAACCAAGGTGCTACCGATAAATCCAGAGCCACAATTGATCATGGAAATTAATAAAATGTCGTAATGAAAGCCGGCACCTTTTATTAACTTTCTCTCCTTCGAATTGACGAGTAATTCGCAGATCTGTTGGCTCATGAAAATCTGTAAAATATTTCATAGTTTAATTTTATTACAATTTTGAAACAGTAATATGACTATGCCAGAGGAAAGCAATATTTTGTATATTTACCAAAATAAAGAGAAGGACAGCAGGTGCCGCCGCAAGCAGGGCAAATTTCATGTCAAATGCTGTTGATATTCCATAAGGATTAATGAACCATCCTCTTAATTCAGGACTGGATGGTTCAAGGCCCTTGGGCACCTTGATCTTTTGAGTGTAGGTGTCATTCTCAAAATAGTCCAGAGAAACCATTGTCAAAATGGCTATTGGAACTCCAAAATCGCCCAGAGCACGCCTTGCCTGAACAACAAAGAAGGTATGCATTTATTATGTCAATCATAAAAGCTTTTCTTTTCAGTACATACAATATAAAAATTATCTTACCTTTTCTCCCAAAAACACACTATTTCGAAATTCCTTTAAAAAGTAGCTGATAAAAAACGTGCCTAACATGAGTATAGTACTGAGGAGAGCAGTATTCGGCTGTGCGGTAAGATCTTCTTCCGAGTCATCCACGGACACAATTTCCGGAGGATACTCAAGTCTGGGGAAATGAAAGAAATGACTATAAGCACAAATGCCAATGTGCAGTTTGTATAAATTGTAATTGGTACATATTTGGCTTATATCGTTTATACGGAATGGAGTCGTTTGTTGGAATTTGTGCATAGAATCTTCTAGGAATCGATGGAGCCGACAACGGATGCAGTTCATAAATTTCAATGAGATTGTCAATAGACTCAGCAATCAGCAACAATGCGGTCAAAACGGCGAAAATATCCTGAGTAAATTTGGTGAACCATTTGACAAGTACACTCCCTTCAGCAGCTACTACTATCAAAGTTATAACAAGTAGCCAAATACTTATCCAGGTTCGAAAAGGTAGAAATTCCACCTCGTACCGCTTGCAAAACTGTGAAAGTATTTAAAGCAATTAGATATTTAATGATGAGAACTATGAGCCAGTGAAATACTGGAAAATTCTGATACGAGATAATACGTAATTAAACGTACGGTAAATAATATTTCGTCAAAAACCAAAAGTGGGCCCGTAGGACCGATTGGGATGAGAGGCTGTGCAGCAAAGAATGAATAAAATCCACCGGCAATTGCTGTAGCCATGAGGGTTTCCGCAGTTCCAATCAAGTTTTCCGTTTTCTCACCTATTTATAAGTTAAAGAAAGCATGTGAAAGTTGTTCGCTATCGAAATCATATTATACGATTATGCCAGAACTTTCCTTACCCATCAAACCAGCAAAAGTGATTACAAATCCAATGGATGCAAAATACATAAAGACTATTGTCGAGAAGCATTGAAAGTTGAAAGCATCAGTATAATCTGACTTGTAATACGGTAATCTTCTCTTGATATCATTGATCATTCCACCGAACGGACGCCCAGTTCTTTTAAACGGACTATTTTCATCTTTATCATTTCCTCCTTTGAAATAAAATACATTTACATTACTTTAATTCAGGGACTAATTTATCTCAGATTTCACGCAGGATATATAGTTAATAAAAATAATACATTGATAACCTACCAGACTCTTTGGGTGCACTCATCACCAACCCATTTGCACCATCACAAAATGATTCACTAGACTTAACAAAGGAGAGTTGTTTTTTCAGTCTTCTCAGTCGGATAGCTTTGCTTTTAGCTTGTAAGAGATGCAATGGCAAAAGTTCATGATTGTCCCAGTCCCCAGGGGGTAACACAATACTGTCGTCCAAAAATTCATTAATACCAGTCAAAAGATTTTTCCTGCCTTTTGCTAGGAGAGCTAGTTCATAGAAATGCTGTAAAGACATGAAATAATGTTTCATAAATAATTTGTTTGAAAAACAATCGATTAAAATTTACAACAATGCATACTTTGTTTGACATTAGGGATCCAAACGAACGTCCAATTTCGAGTATATCCATTTCCACATTGTTTGGAACAAGAAGAATCGCAAAAAATCTAGTAGGAACTGGAATCTGTAGAAATAATTATTGTTGGAATAAAATTGTTACGTCTACTGAACATTCTGCAGAATTAGTTGAAGCATCACTTGTTATAAATTTTTACCTCCGTGACATTAAACATGAACGTTGACTCCGCTAATCGAACAAATACAAAGATGGGTTTTCGAAGTACGTCAATGTCACCGACCATCACCATTGTTGCCTCCGCTCCATTTGGAAGGTTTCGCCTCATCGCATCCTTTCTCAAAACCCACTGGGCAATATCTTCCTCAGAGGGGCAATACTGATCTCCGGTTGTCGACTTGTTGATTTCAATCTAGAGGAAATTAAATGACAAAAACCATCTTGACTGATTGGCTAAAAGTTCAACCAGGAACCATTAAGAATAAGTTGGAAAATCCATTACGTTAATGAAATCGTTGTTCGGTTTTATATAATTTGCTGAAGCGGTTCGTTGTAGAGATCGTGAGGAGTTGGCCAGCTCAAACATGTTTTTCTGTAGTGTACTGTTCCTTCTGACGAGCACACAGGGATCTGTGGACGCTGGAATTTTTCCCTTTCCTTTGTCTTCATACAAACTCTGAAATGGCATTAAAGATCACATTACAAAGCATATTATCTCTTCTGGTTAAACAAACACGTGCTGTACTCAACAGTCATGACCTCGCAAATTATATGGAATGCATGAAAGGGTGAACAACCTGAAGACTAACAGCACTCGTGTTGATCCTTCGTAGGCCAAACCAGCCACGCTCAAATTCCTGAACATGTTTGTGTTTTAACAAGAGAGCCCTCATCAACATTGGGCTTTCATCAGGTTTGATTACTCCTTTGTTTGCCAATTCTTCCACAAGTCGATATGATATTCCAGGCATGTCCCTTTCTTCCAGGTCGAGCATAATGATGGCTAAACAGAAGTATCATAATACAAATTGTGTTGGGGCATTATAAGACATTTAATTTTTCTTAATTTTTCACAAAAATAAAACTTTATTCCTCACCATCACGTTCAATTAGTTGCCTCAACTTTATAAGAGAATGAAATGAGAGAGATGCGATGTGCGGCTTGCCCCATCTATATTATTATTATTATTATTATTAGACCCTTTTTATTTAGCATATTCAATATTAGCACCAAAGTTTAAACAATTGCCTACTCTGGANTGTGTTGGGGCATTATAAGACATTTAATTTTTCTTAATTTTTCACAAAAATAAAACTTTATTCCTCACCATCACGTTCAATTAGTTGCCTCAACTTTATAAGAGAATGAAATGAGAGAGATGCGATGTGCGGCTTGCCCCATCTATATTATTATTATTATTATTATTAGACCCTTTTTATTTAGCATATTCAATATTAGCACCAAAGTTTAAACAATTGCCTACTCTGGAGTAGGACTTACGGTACTGTACGGACCTATCTGAACCCTCCTCACGGTCCTCCTCATACTTAATCCACCTAGCGGTCTCTTTCCATTCACGACTTCCTAGATCCCCACCGCTACCACTTAAAACGTCCAGTTGCACAAAACCATACGTCTGTAAATTAAGAGATTCCATTGAATCTGATTCTGTTACGGGTGAAGATTCGCCAGACAAGTGGCTCCATGAGCTACTCAACTTTCTCCAATGTTCCTCAATTCGCCCCATTTCAACAAAAAAGGCTACTACGCAGACTTTCTTTTTTAATGTTCTCAATACTAAATACTAATCTTAATTGATGATGTCATTACTTATTAATCTTATACAATAAGCAGAGCTTCTGTCTCAGACATGCTGTCGACAAAAATGGTTTAACGAAACTGAATAAAAAGTCAGAGTGGAGTCTGCTTCACCTCACATAATTAAGTGACCCGTTCGCCCTCCTCATATAGTAAACTTTAAAAATGCTCTGGAATGCTGGGTGTGAATGAAAGGAGGCAAAAAGCAAAGAGTGTATTATGTATGTACATATTAAGAAATGTAATGAATTGTGACCTCTGATTTATCTGTAGAATTGAAGTCAGCTGCCGGAGATGACATGAACTTCTGGTGTTGGTCAATTAGACTAATACTCTTGTGGTAAGGTATTTGTTGAAAACCATTCCCGTAATGGTAATTCCTCTCCTCGGCAATGCTTGGCAAAAGGGAAACCGTGGCACTTGGTTGTAGCAAGTAATCTCGACCTTCCACACGGTTATTTGTATTCTTTGCAGTGGGAGGAGGAGCTCCGGAAGGGGTTGTAGTGCTGGTCGTGGTGGTGGCAGGAGTACCAGTAGAGCTGCTTGTTGTGGTTGTCGTGTTCGTAATTGTTCCTGCTGCTGGATTCTCTCCTGATAAGTTGTTCGCAAGTTGAGGATTAGACTGGGTCATCCTACATGTAACAAACACGCAAAATACATGACAAACACCGCATGAATCAATCACTCGTATCCCAAAAAAATGACATTACAATAACAAGTAGATATATGATTAAAGGAACGAAACCAATAAAAACTAGACCGTGTGTAATTTACTGAATCATTCATCTTTTCATGGTTCATAACTTATACATAAATACTACGCCATACTCCTGTTGAGTGACACAAGTTAAAGCTTGCAGGATAAGTTGCATGATTCATCTTACGCAGGAAAAAAACTATCACTCTTTTATTTTTCCTGGCTAGGGCAATATTTTCAGGGTCACCAGGCTATTGAGGCTATCGTAAATAAAGTATTGAGAGTGGGAAAATACTAGATCACTTTCTTCTTAAAGTAGCGTAAAGACAAAGGAGCAAAAAGAGGGGCATAAAGAATAAAAGACAAACACAGGACTTAGACAAGGCTCTGCCATACAATTGATGGATACAATCAGATATCAACAATTTACTACAGGAAGTATGCTTGAACTTGCCATTCATAAATATGACGCTTTTCGTCCATGCCTTTAATGTTCTCAATTTATGTATGTATGTATTTAATTGTTCATTGTTTACATCCATTCTGACTATTGTTTGTGTGTATTTGGTGAAAAGCTAAGGAAAGTGGCAAAGGAAAATATATACCTATCTAGCCAAGGCAGACTGGAGTTTACACAAATTCATGTCATTCACTAATCCCGAAACCCAACAAAGACTTTGCCCTCATCAGAGATTACTTTCAAGAACATGCACGAATCGTAAATGAATTGAAAGGGTTTCTGGAATCGCTTTTTGCCTTGCAGCCTCAAAACAATGAAAAGCTTGTTAATGAACGAACAAGTTTGTTGAAACTTTTCTACAATGTAAATACACTGTGCCTTCAAACTATGAAGAAATAATGCATAAATATTATAAGGAAACAAAATAACGGAAGTAACAAACTGTGTGACTTACTTTTCTAGTCTTAGGCTCATGTCGTCCTCATCTCCGTCTCCTCCTGCAATCATCGTAATCGGAAAATAATTATGAGTAGGGCTCACAGTGGGAGAAGTTGGGTATATGTCCGAAGGTCGCCTCAATATTGGCGCACTCAATCGTCTTCCAAATTTCCTCATTGTTACAAATTACACTAACTTCAACTGCACATAAGTAATTACAAAAAATATCCGACCAAATGCCGATATCTGACAATATTATATGTATCTTTGCTCCTATTTCCTGCGAGTTTCAGCAAAAAAACTCTGAGCACACAAAACTGTTTCTGATGATCTTTACTCACAGCCAGTTAAGGCGAAAGTGCACTCTGGACAGGGGTGCCAACAAGTATTTTAACACGCAGTGCGTTGGCTACTGACAAACTGACTACCTCAATCAGAAAGTTGTATGCATGCAAAAAAATGTTATTTAATAATCTTTGATATCTCAGTGCTCTTGACACTGTTGACATCACCGCAATCTTTAAAATGTTGTTTTAACACTCGATACTTTACTAATGACAAAACTATGTATTATGAAGAACTACACGAATAACAATTTTCTCAAGTGCTCATGGACGCTTGGAAAGTGTAAAAGGAAGGAAGAGAGTAAAATAGGGTAAAGGTTTCCTTTTTAATTGACCTGCATTGCAGTCAATCCTTACAAAGATTAACGAATTTATATAACTTTTAAACTAAATATATCAAACGCCAAGGTCAACAAAACCAATTTGTCATATAAAAAGGATAAAATTGGATTTATTGAGCTCCCTTGTATTCGATTTATGTTCAGGAAGGTCATGTTCATAAGTTAGCACGAGCACAGCACAAACACCCATATAATAATCTCATGAGTTTGCATAATATGCCATGATTAGTGGCTTTGCAAAAGCCTTTGAGTGTTCGTTTTATTACTTTGTTCACAGAACAATTTTAATCGATTATTCAATCCATAAGCAATTGAAAAGCAATTAATGATTACGGTGAATCCGACCATTGTCACGTTTTGAAAAACAAACAAAATGTTATCACAAAATTGTATATTTATCAAAATATTTGTTTTTGCGTTGTAAAGTGTGTGCGGTGTGTGTATGTGCGGAGGTGTCAAGCTAGACTATCAATGTGCGGACAACAAACGGTTGATTTCTCCGTGAAAACCGCTTTTGGTGTCGGCTTACAATATCGCAAATAAAATGTCGCGATAAATACAATTTAGATTACAAGATAAAGTCATGCCCACGTTCTGGAAAGAATCAACCGAGTCATGAATGTAGCTCTGGTATTTATAGGAACACAGTCAAGTGTCAAAATATCTGCTTATGCTTGCCAGAAGGCTAAATCAACATTCAGGGTTGTTTCAAATTTTTTTATAACGATAAAATTTTCTATTGGCATAACCGGCTAATTTTAACTGGCTCAAGTCTAGATTTAACTGGCTAATTGCCCTGGTTCAATCAGTGGGAACAAGATCCGCTTTTGTTTAAAGTGTGATAAAATATAGAGTCGTCAGACACTCAGACATGACGACGTCAAATGAGGCATTGATATGACATTATTGTTTAGTATAAAAGAACATGTTGTTTAATCAATTATGGAACATACGAACATTCAAGTTGGTGCAGTAGGTAAAGATGGTAGTGGATATAAATCAATTAAGTATGAAATTTTAAGAGCGTATGATTAATAAATAAATTAGAGTTTCCCCTTACCAACTTCAAATTGTACTTTCTTTCCTGGGCTTCCAGATATGTCTGCTGGGGCAGATCCCACAAATGATGGAATCTCTCGTAAACCTACCTCCTGGTCTTTGTCCTGCGACAGGTGAAGGTGAAAAGTTTCTGAAATTGGCATAACAGAGATGGCTTTTATAAAAGGAATCTTCCC
Source organism: Coecobrya sp. COE2 (assembly GCA_027743765.1). NCBI lineage: Eukaryota > Metazoa > Arthropoda > Collembola > Entomobryomorpha > Entomobryidae > Coecobrya > Coecobrya sp. COE2. The sequence continues at coordinate 37,682 of JAHZMV010000910.1, forward strand.
TTTCGGGACTTTTATTGGTACTGAAGCACACTAGTCCAACTTCTTTACGTGTATGGGCAATAAAATTTACATAATAATATGAGAAAACTTAGAGCTTATATGGCCATGGATAAAGCTTTTGTAACATTTCTTTAAATCGAATCAGACACACCGTTAAAACAAGTGATGATTGTATTTGACTTGAACTAAAAGGTTTCAAAAAGCTTTCTGCTAATTAGGTGGCGTGATACCTAAATACACTTCACTTTCGCATAATATTCTCATTATCCCGCGTCCTCACTAAACTAGTGAAAGCTGGGCTTTTCGCATAGGACAATTTTGGAGTGAATATTGCAACGTAAAAAACAGACGCGCGGCATTCTGCACCCATCTGTCAAAAGCAGCCAACGTAATTTAACCAAAAAAATTAATTAACGTAGCTTACGTAAGTTGCAAAAATTGAGTTAGGTAGTTTTTTATAGAGATACGCCTACCTCATGGTTATCCGTTACCGAATACTTTGCGTGTGTGTGAGTCATAACATCAAAAGAAACTGGATAATAGTTAACATTTTGTTGTCTTATTTTGTGAAGACGGAAGATTTCTTTAATTAATTTGCATTTTCTGCTACTTCAAACGGTGATGATGACATGCATTGTGCATTGCATACAGAAAGTATGAATGATGTATCGTTTACGCGTGCAAATATTTAGTTCAATAAAAGAATAATGTTATATATTGTTGATCATAGAATTTAGCAAGTTACGAGATGATAACAACTTGTTTACCACCGTTTCTTTTGTCAGCTCACGGATATATCTTGTTGATGATGTGTAGAGATTATTTCATAAACTGGTATGATTCATGACTGCTAATAATTTGACGTTTGTTGATGTAATAAAAATCATAACTCAAGTCGGCAGAGAGGACATAGAATACTAAAATAAACAAATCGAGCTTTGCTGCTGTATTAATACACATGAATAATTATTGTCTATAAAAAACTTTTTCTTTCATTATTTTTGCTTATTTTGTTTAGCTAGCTGTAAAAATTATTATTACACAACTGACGTAGGTAATCAATATGCTTACCTTCCGGCATAGTCACTTGGCGGAGGAATGTCTCCAAACTCAAAAACAGAAGCTGCCGAGGGGAAATCTGATACTGGAACTGGTTCGCTATCTTCTATCATAAAGAGTATGCCTGCGCCTTGGGAGGTTTGCTAAAAATATATAATTCATCAATCATACTAAATTAAACCTGTTTTTATTTACGATTTATTACAGTATCTATAATTAATTCAAGGTGATGATAAGTTACATCTGATATTCGTCACTTTGAAGAAATAGTACTCACATTTCAATAAATTTGTTATTAATAGCTCACATATTATGTATTTTAGTAGTTTTCCGTTAAATAATAATTGACATTTAAGCCATTGGGCTATCAAAATTCTGGAACATGATTAATTTGAATATACGTCAATCGTCATAAACGTGTCTGTTATCAATTATCAATATATTTTTAGATGTCGGTTGTAATTTCTACAATGCCATCCCGTCACACAACATGGACAAAAACGTCCCTTCTTCTTTATTAGTTAGTAATTAATTAAGAGTAAACATTTAATGAATTTGAAGTTAACATATCATAAACTATATTCATTGCATTTTCAGACCTCTCATTGTAAATATTTATTTACTAAATTGCACTGTATTTAAGAAGTTTTATATTGCCCCAATTAACAGTTAGATAGGACTAATAAAGCTACCACAAAACGCAACATTGCTGCTTACAATTGTGAACGCGTTAAAACTCTACTTTTATGATCATGTTTTAGTAAAATGATATAAAAATAGTATGGCGTGGCGTGGCATGTCATAAGCCATGACAAGGTCACGAACTTACAACACCAGCATTAAATACGCTATTTTTATAATATTTTAATGAAAAAGTTAAATGAGGTTGACTCTATTTTTTCTTGAAATTCAAATGGTTTTCTATTTATTACTATCGAATTATCACAGAGAATTGAACTGAACCGCACATTCCTTGATTTTTCCGGTTTTGTTTATTGTAGATTGATGAGCATGCATGATGTTGAATGACGAGGATGAGTTATGCCACATTTTAGATTGACAGAACCCTGCTTCATCAAAATCAACCCTTCAATCAACATGTAAGTGTTTTTCGTTAATTTTAATTAATTTGGTGTATCATGAACAAGAAAGTAAACTACGTACTAATAATCCTAACTACTTAATTCTCTGAGTCAAACAACATAGTATTGATTTCCTTGAATGTATGAGGCGTCTTCACTTGCAGTCAATGTTCAATCAGACAGTAATAAATGGTGCAACTTTATGTGCTTATAATTACTTTTTCATCGTATGGGTAAAAATTAAAAATAATAAATTTTACATAAGCATTGAACATTATATTATGAAAGCATTTGCAAAAATAAACTACTTATTAGCCAATGGTTTTAATGGATGAATAATCTCATACGACAAATAACTGTAAAAATAAATACATACCTAAGAATAAATCATGTAGATGTACAAAAACAAATTAATTCATGGCTATTTTTGGATGTCATTATCATTCTCACATCTTCCAACTCTATCTCAACTCAATCTAAAGTATATATTAAATTAGGTACTCTTTTACCCTGAGTAATAATTAATTATTATAGCTCTCTGGATTACTAACAGGAAAATAAATACATTAATCATATCACCCCACTTTTCTAAGCACGCTTACCGTGAAATGATTCCAGCATTTCGTCAACATCGTCAGCACTCTCCTTCCGGGACGAGGTTTCCAAATCATTTGTACAAGTGGCCACTGGAAGATAAGATATTTGGCCATTTTGATGAGTTTGATTGTCTCTGTTTATCTCAGCAGCATTAATAGCTTCATTTCCGCCAGCAGACTTATTTTCATCCATGATTATTTTTATCTCTTGAGTAGCATGTCGGAATCACTATATAACTTTCACAATAAACAATGGACGTGGTCTTTTCTGCGCAGTAATAAAAAACCCTTGCCCAGCGAATGTTTTTTTGTTATTTAAAATAGCTTAAAAATTGTGTCAATGACACTTGCCACTGAAGAATCAGAGGCACGGTGTGACATCAGTTCTTTGCGTGATGAATAGATTGTCGTTATCGGTAAGAAAAACTGAAATAAACAAATTCCACAAATGAATAAATGAATGACCACAACACAACTATTAACCCTTGTTGGTTGATAACATCATATAATGCAACCGATTAAGACATGTACTCACTATTTAACTGTTCGTCTTAATCACACTTTCATACCTACATTATATACATTTAACGCAGTACATAGGTTTTGTAAATTTGCATAATATCATATATGCATAATATACGGATTTTCTTTCTAAAAGAAATTTAAAAGTTCATTCA